>JAURVB010014646.1:0-33675 GCA_033002965.1 Piper betle | reverse complement strand
AAAGGCTATAAATGCTTATGATGAGTATTTACATGGTCCAGAAAATGTGAAGCAATATGATAGGATCTTTGTGGGATTTCACAAATAAAATCCCAGAAAACATTTACCTCCTTCAATCTTAAACAATAACGTGTTCATATCACTTATTAGCTCCAGTAACTGTTCAGTTATGTAAGTTAAGGAAAGGCAATGGATGTTAATGGCTCCGGTATTGACATGGTCTACAAGCGAGGCGCTAGAACACAATCCATATCTCCAATTCCCCCTATTATATGAGATTAGATGATGATATTGATGATGATAGCAGTTTCAAAAAGAAAATATTACTGTCAATTAGGTTATTGGATGACCAAAACTTTATTCACACTTCGCATGTGGGTGGCCTGGTCACTCGTCCATATCTTCCATGCAACATTTTTAATGCAAGTTCAAGCAAACTGTAATAACCTTACCACAATCATGATTATAAAATGATGGAAGCATATAGACTGCATTCCCAACAGCTACTTCAGCTTCAACAGAGGCTACCGCTGAAGAAAGCAGGTCCTCATAACAGCACTCAACCAATTCAATGCGAAATGCATTAATACGAACCCGTGCCAACACATCCAGGTACCACTGCTCAGTTAGGACTATTTTATGTTAAGAAATCATATTGACCATAAGATGGTGAAAATCACTAAGAAAAAATTTACTAATCATGCCAAGGATACATGATATCTTCTCTTTTCTACTCCCGCATTCGTAAAACTGGATTTCAGAAGCTGAAACTCTGCTTCCATCTATAGCAAACCAATTTTAGCTACAAAGATATAAACTCAAAAACCTCTCTTGTAGTAAAAATCAGCTTGGAAAATCACCTGTGTAATCATTTTTGGGTACAAATTCTCTGGCTGAAGTATATGAAGATAGTTGGCAGATACTAATCCCGACATAACCATGCATGCAAAACGCTTCACCAAAAGAGGATACTTTAAACCTTGGAGCCTTTCAAAAGAGTCACTCATCATAAAAAGCATAGGAAAGCTAGCTGCTTTTTTTCGCATTGTGATGCAAGGACACCCAGGTGATAGACACAACAAAGGACAATGAGTACATGCTGTGCACACTTAGATAGGCAAGAAAAAGGACAAACTTGTCATTTACAGGAGTGATGTTATCAAAAGACCAAAATTAGGCACTTCAAGCTGAACTTATATGTAGATATGAAAATACTGCAACTTATGAGTATGTATATTTTTTAGCTTTTATGTAATTTAAATGAACATGCTACTAAGGAAACCAACGCAGCCAATGCTTCTGCATTGCCAGTCCCAAGCCCATACAAAGGAGGAGAATTTGGCATCAAAAAGGGCATCGAGCCATTAAAAAATTTGTCATTTGTAATTGCATGGATTTATAGTTTAAGGTCCATGCCCCTGACACCCTTTGGGTACCAAGCGGAAGAAGAAGAAGAAGGCTACTGTGGAAACCAATTTTAAACAAAACCATACTCTAAGGATGCATACCTGCAGTGATCATTATACAAAGACCAGTCCACTATCGTTTCAGTGCCATAAAAGATCTACACAGAAAAATTCAGAGATAAAACAATTTGATTAATGAGATTTTCACCAATGAACAAAATGAGTTAGTCATTAAGTGCGAAGATAGAGCCCACGTACAAATCCATACTGGTTCATACGAATCCAGGTAAAAAAGACCTCATTCAAACATAGAAAAATAGCACTAACCTCTGACCTTTTTCTGCATTCTTCATTGCAAAAACGAACCATTTGATTGGCAGTTATTATAACATCAGAATTAGATGAAGCAACAACATTCCCACTGTATTGATAGTGACCTCCGCTGGCTTCATTGTTTAATCTACGAAGGCAAAAATAGCATACCTGATAGCTCATATAACAACCATGAAAGAAGCAAAATGAGTTCAAGAACACTCAGACTAGGCAAAGTGAAAGCGTAGGCAAATCAATTAGGAGAATTTTTACAACCAAATGGTGTATAATTTAGACGAAAGGTTACATCTAGATTTCGTAGATTTGTGTTTCTGATGTTAGTAGTGGACTTATACTTCCAAACATATTGTTGTGGGCTACATAAGTCAATGCTGTAATGAGAATTGGGTAAAATTGAAAAAAAGCAACTTCTCTCCGAAACTCCCCTCATATTTTCCATCTCCTCGATCCCCCTTCCTCCTTTCTGATTCTACGGACTACAACCTTCCTCTCTGAGAGGACTCTCAATATTCTCCTCTTCTCCATCACAAATTCTTAGCTCTTAAATCTTCCTCTCTCATTTCCTTTGCCTAAACTCTACTCACCTAAATTTGCCTTAATCTTCCTCAACTATCAATTACAAAATCCATTCCTCCGCGTCTCGCCTATTATTCCATCACAAGCCATTTCGTGCACAGCTCGGGTCAACGACTAACAGTTCATTTACACTAAAATTGTTAACTTTACTGAAACCAAGCCCCATTTGGCACCGAATTAACTGCAAAGACTCGTGCATTGAACAGCACAAGTACATATCAATCATAGACATGGCACAACGAAATGAAGAGAAAAAAACAAACAAACAAACAAGAAACCTTGGGGAGAAGGGGGAGGGAGGGATGCGCCACGACGGGATCGGCGGTGTGGATGAGATCCCCGGCACCGATCCTCCGGGTGGCGAAGACGCCTCTGCCGGTGGTGTCGGTGAGGGACACTCGGATCGGAGGGGGCAGTCGGGTAGAGCCGCCGTCCCCGGCGGAGGTGGCGTAGGCGGCGGAGCCCTGGAGATCGGGTGGGCTGGGGAAGGGTAGCATGGTGCACCGGCAAGGGTGGCGGTGGGGACGGAGCCGTCGCAGAAGCCGCGACGCCATTGCGGCGGTGCCGATGGTGAGGCGAGACGAGTTTGAGCACTACTCATTTACTTAGTCGTTGACTTTGTTCTAAATTTAATTTAATTTTATTAAACTGAAACTTGATTTGATGTACTTCTTTTTAGGAGCATTGGGCTATAAGCGAATTGAAAATCATGTGAATGTTCAATGATTTAATTTAGTTTATGAATCCTGATGAATCATGTTAGGCAAATATTTTTTTCTAAAATATGTAAGATATGCCATGTATTTTCATTTTTCTTGCCTCTTGTATTTGATCACGTTACTAGGTATAGATGTGGAATAACTGCTACATCCTGGATGTTGTAACAGGTACAGTCCAGCCTAGATTTATGTGGGTAGAAAGATAATACAACCGGGGTGCCCATTGGCTTGCAAACTAGGGAAGTTGTAATGTCACTGTATCTGAGGTATTTTGGATTTTATAATCAAGTTAATTTTGTTGAAAAAAAATAGCGTGATTCAAGAAGTCGCAATAACAACGGCCATGTTTTTACTGTGTCGCCCTTTCTTCTTCAATCAACTGTAACTCAAAACGTTATATCAATGAAATGCACTTCCTGCATCACACTTAGCATGCTTATTTGGTAATTTAGGGGTCATAGTTGGAAGGACCGTGCAATTCCTCCTGGTCTGATACCCAACGTTCACCACGCAAAAGAAGTTTCGGAGCCCAACCTCCGGAACTTGTCCTGGGAGTCGGATACCAAACTTCTTGGTCGATGGACGATGAGTACAAGACGAGGGAGGAAATGCATGATCGACCACTAAGCCAAGACTCTGTCTTGGCGCAGTTAACACAAGAAGTTAAAGATTTCGTGAAGAAAACCAAACATACATGCGTGACACAAAAAATGACTTTTTTTTCTTTCCTTCTAGAGAGAGAGAGCATAAAAAGCTGTCCCGACATGATTATAACTTTATATTGAAAAAACGGAAACCCAGCAAAATAAAAAAGAGGAATCATAAAACAATTAGCATCCAAGATTTGGTTGATATAACTTGTTGAATCACGCTCGAGATTTTGTTCTATATTCTCATTCTATGTTTAGATTGAGATAGAGAAAGGAATCAAAGATGAAACTACATTTTATCCCCATTAAATTTTTTTGCAAAAAGAGAACTCTATGATGAAACTTCACGATGATTTATCGCAGAATTAGAGATGTGTATAGGGGGAAAGGAAAAAATGGATTTGAATACGTGAAATATGCAGACAAACGAAGGCAATCAGTTGGCAGCGAAGACAATTGGTTAGTTGTCTTTTAAAAACTAACCAAAGACACGCGCAAACTTATTAATAATATATATTAAAAATATATAAAATTAATTTTAAAATTAATATTATATATTTTAAATAAAAATAATAAATATTATTAAATTTTAACAAAAATATAGCCTATATACAAATATTAAAATTAATTTAAATTTTCACAAGTAAAAATGTTTAATAACCAAATAAATTTTATTTTTAATTTTTTTTAATTCAAATAAAATTATAGTTCTAAGGTTTTTTTCCTTCTTACTAAAAGGGCCGCCAAAGACATCGATCGAAGTAGACAAAGGAAGATGAGGGGGATGTGCTTGAGCTTCACTCGTCTGGACTTGGGCAAAGTAGGGGTGGCCAGGGATTTTAGGTCAGTGGGTTAGAGTTTATAGTTGGATTTGATAAAGAGGCACCTATGGACTCACTGACGGCGTTGGATGGGGAGGGGTCTTTGAGACGGATCTCAATTCCCTACGTTATTTTTTTATAAAAGTGAAAAATGAAAAAAAATCTACAAATTGGAAGAGATAGGCCATCTCATAGACTCATAGTCATTGACGGAAAAAACAACTCAATGAGTTGGGGATTGGAGCACAGTGTAAAGAGTCCATACATCCATCCATTTTTTTTCTTGAAAAATATTTTAAAAAAAATATTTTATTTCTATTTTTTATAAGCATCTCATCAATTCTATTTATGTTGGACAGTAAGGGGCCACTCCAAGAATTTTGGAATCACACAGATCCGTCGCTAACTTGGGGATTTTGGATTTCCATTTTTTTGGAGGGAGAAGATAACAGAGTTGGAAGGTGGGCCCGGCAAGGAGGAACGTGAAGGGGACAAGATCCTGCCGGCTGCGTGTGCCCAACTCGGTCGATGGTCGTTCCTTGCCTGGCAAAGCTGCTTGCTTGTCTAGGAACGGAACAGATTTGATGCATCACTGCCCATTTACTGCCGGCGTCTATGGATCGAGATTTGGTATTTGTTTTCTCTTGTCAATTTTGTTCATCATCCATATGTCAGTTTCCAGTGGGATTATATATTTGATGTTTGTTGGGGTTGCTTTAATTGATTGAGGTTTTAGTTGTTGGGTAGGAGTATATTTTAATGTATATTTTTCGCATTGACAGGCGTAGGAGTATTCTTGGAAGACAAGTGTTGGTGAATTCGGGGGTATGACTTAAATCAGTTTTAATAAGTGTTTAATTTTTGCATTAAGGGGGATAGAAATATTCAGGAGGATAGCTGTTGATGGGTTTAGAATTGAAGTTGGCATGACTGGACTTAAATCGACTTTAGTGATAAGTGTTGATAAATTTGGAGTTGAAAGTTGTTGGACAGTACTTGCATCAGCTTTTTAGTTGTATTTTCAATGTCCTGGCATGGTTTGGACATCTGTTCATGCGTGCGGATAGGTAAGAGGGACAGACAGAAAAAGGGCAGATTTACATTTGTAGTAACTGATTGAGGAACTGTAAGTTGATCTTTCAGGTATCGGATGAATTGGCTGCTATTTCTCCTTTTCTATGTATACGTTTGCATTAGGGAGCCGGGAAGGTGGGAATGGGCACTGGAACATTCAGTGATATTTAGCTTCATTGTCGGTTCTATGCTGTTTGCACAGACATTTTTTGTCAACAATTATTTCGTAAACTCGGAGAATTCTAATTTTCTGTGTTTGTTGAAGGAAAGGAAAGGAATCTTCTCCTTCAAGTCAATGCAAACATCCAATTAACAGTTATTTTTCTTCGCAATGGAAAAAGAGCTATGCATTAGCCCTCTTTTCTTCCAGTATCCTCAGATGGGATAGACTTCTTTCCCGTCCTGACAATTCCCGCTTGGTATCTTATTCAAAAAGATCCACAATACAAGGTATTTTGCTTCTTCTTTTTCTTTGGAGATAAAGTCATAATAGAATACCATGACTTTTGAAATATATTGTGGATGCAACTCTTGTACATGAACCACGTCATTGTTTGGTTAGGTGATTGCAAATTCCCACAGTATGCTTTTCTGTAACTATATGATTTATTAACTGGAATGCCAGATTATCAATCCCTCTTATCAGATTTTCAGGATTTTGTGAATCCCAAACAACTTTTGCCAGCTAATGAGGCAAATGTGTAAAAAGCATTTTCGGTGGATGAATTATGTGCATCACTGGAAGTGGACTGCTCTTGTGCTTATCACATTGTTCAATTACAAACGAGCAGTGACTTCGCTTCAGGATAAAGTGAAATGAATTCTGCTATTCTACTTTGTTTAATAGATGTCAGTGGAAATCCCATCTTACAGAGAATACCTGCCACTCTGACATACAAAAAGGAGTCAGATTTTCCTGATTTCACTCCCTTTCAGCGTAATTCCACTGATTGGATTGTTTTCAAGGAGTCTCCAATGGATGATATTGAAGCTGTTTGGATGAGCACTGAAAAAGGTTTGGCCATAAACCCGAACTATTTGATTTTTGTGTCTGAATTTTAACTTATGTAGTTCTCGATAAATTATTATGATACAAAGACAGGTAGCTGGAGAATTGAAGGTATGAGCTTGATTGTTATGCAACCATACCAATCCCAACCATCATTCAGCTCCGTGGATGATTGCAAATTCACCAATTGCACTATTGTGAAATACAGCTTCAATGAACCTGATGCCCTTCTGGAAGAAAAAGGAGATTTGTCTCTGACAGAACTTAGACCTGCCCATGTAACAACTATAAGCGGCACAGAACTACTTTCTTTGTTGAACGGCAAGAGCTCCCCTTATACTCCTCCACATAGCCAAATGATATCTTCTGAGGAAAGCGTGAAGGAGTACTCAAACCTAAAGATCTCTCTACTTATGTATGATTCGTTGCTAGTATTAGCTGGGACATGGCTCTTAACATTTGAAACATGGGAAATTTCTGAAGCTTTCTTTACAGGGGGTGTTCGTGGGCTATTGTATCTGTTGCTGCTTCAAAGATCAGTTCATGGTTTGTCAATGTCTGATTTGAGTGCCATGAATGATAAAGAATCAATCCCCATTCAGTTGCTCTCTGCTGCTTTGGTCTTGAAATATGGTGTTGGCAATTCCATTGTAGCCCTTACCTCGACACTGATAAAAGCCGACATCAAAAACAAATACGTGGAAGTAATTATGTGTTCTGTTAAGTCTTGTAAAGCTTGTAGTTATTCATTGTCTATATATATATAAACAATAATCAAATAGACTGCCCTTCAGTTTTTTGCGGTAACATTTACACTTCTGTTTTTTAGCCCTTGCGGTAGTTTAATTACTTTTACGGAAGAAGGTTGGCCAGCAGAAACACGAACCCTCATTTGGCCTTAACTAGCTTTCCCACCCAACCACAAAGTAAGGGTCCACAAAGGAAGGGCTAGCAAATTTTGGTATAGGATTGCTTTGGTTCCCCTTTTAAACACTTTCATACTCTGCCTACAGAGAATTTTGAGCTTGCCTTCCGAAATAATAATTAAAAACAACATGAAGAACCAGAAACTCATTGATGAATGTCTTTGCGTAAATTGGATGGATATATGGCTTTCTTGTCCATAAATCCTCCAAAATAAGGGGGTGCCGATGATGCAATATTTCCTGTAACGACTCTCAAAGGTTGCTAGTTGCCACGATGAAGGAGTGCAACCATGGTTCATCGTAAAATCTATTCTCGTCTATGGAGCAACTAGGAACTAAAAAACTTTGTGCCCCAAGAAGTTAAACCTCCATCATCTTCATTTATACTTTTATCTAATGCCTCCGTT
Source organism: Piper betle (assembly GCA_033002965.1). Lineage (NCBI taxonomy): Eukaryota > Viridiplantae > Streptophyta > Magnoliopsida > Piperales > Piperaceae > Piper > Piper betle. The sequence continues at coordinate 25,754 of JAURVB010014646.1, read as the reverse complement.
CGAACCAAAACCAGTGCCTGCTGCTTTGTCCGGTTAAGAAGCACTTGCTTAGTTCAATTATTTTGATCCACAAATTGAGACATTCCTCGGCTGTTCAACAGCCCAGGCATCGACATCAGATCACTTGCAAAATCTTAAGCGATTAAGACGTGTATTGAGAGCAAAACTCGCAAGAAAAATACCAAAACACAAGAACAGAGAAAGAGAAAAGAGGAGTTAAATCAGAAATAACAACTAGGCAAAACACGGAGGGGAAGGTGGTCAGCTAGAGCTAATACAGAATGAAGCCATCATTCTGGCCTTCAAACCAATAGGGAATCGAACTTAATCGTCATATCAACCCTCCCAACCCTCCACAGATCCCTTTTTTTAAACCAATCATCATTGAAACGTACTAGTAAAAAACCCATTTGATCATAAACCCTGCAAACCGGCAACAACACGAGAGCAGACAAAATTGGATAAGAAAATGGCATCAGATCTCCATGGTGATAGCATCATGGATATAATCAGACGCAAATTACCCATTAAAAGATAGTGTTCCTCATTTGCCACATACCCAAATTGATATTACGAACAAAAATCAAGCGTAGAATGATTCACGAGGGTACACGATGATGCAAAGCACCCACCAGAACGAAAGCTTGCGCAGGCATGATATCGATGTCGGCTTAACGAAGAGAAGGAAACATATATAGAGGGGGCGTTCTCGGTTTGGGAGGAATTAGGGTTTTTGTGGTTGCTCCTCGGTGCTCATTCGCCATCCACGGTTGATTTTCTTATTTGTAAACATATTAGCCATTGATATTCTGTTTGCATCACGCGTGAATGGAATCGGAATCGGAATCGGAATCGGAATCGGAATCAGAATCGGTTTTCCAGAGAATCGTCCTAGAATCAGTTCAGTTGAATCAGTCCAAATTAGTTTAATCGGTCATATATAATAATTTGACAATTCATAATATAAATATATTAAGATTAGGTATTGATGTTATTTTGATATTATTCTGTGTATTATAGTTTATGATATTTTTAAATATTTTTTAAGATTTTTTAAAATTATTTAGAATTAATTATTATTTTTAACTCGAGTTAGACTCGAGTCAACTTTTAATTACGAGAATGCCACCCTCCGCTCTTTACCCCGCCGCCGCTGGCGGCCCGGTCGGCGGCGAGTCTCGCGGCGGCGATGTCGGAGGATGTCGGCAGCCCGGTCGGACGAACAGTTGGTGGCCCGGAGTCGGCGGCGATTCGTGCGTCACAGCCCGATTCAGTCCGGCCACACGTCGGCGGCGACGTTGCGAGGTCGGCAGCCCAGTTGGCGGCGAGCTCGGAGTCGGGGAAGCACGACGGAGGGCAAAAATGGGGCGGTGGCGAGCGGACGAGCGGCGGCGGTGTGGGGGGAGCGGGTTTGATTTTAGGTTTTTAAAATCCAAATTACCATTTTACCCATGCTTAAATAATTTAATAAAAATCATACCTAGGGTATTTTAGTAATTTCTTTAAAAACCGATTCCGTTTTAAATCGGCCGATTCCGATTCCGAGTTAAATCGGTCGGAATCGGCCGAACTAGGCGATTCAGTGACCGATTCGGGGCCGACCGATTCGGCCCCGAAATCGGATCGACGCGATGCCGATCCGATTTAAATCGGCCGATTTTGTACGGAGTCGGCCGATTCGTGCATCAGAGGTTTGCATAAACATATATTTTAAAAAATCCTTTTCGTGTTAAAATGTCGAAGTAAAGGCAGTAACTATGAATTAAAAGGCTGATGAAAATTAGTTAGCGGGAAAAATTTTACTGAGCCCGAAAAGATCAATCTTACTACGGTATTAAAAAAAATTCATCCCCCAAGCTCCCACACCTCTCCCAAGTGATGGGGGAGCGGCGACTTCCGGGTGGCCAGTTCCGGCCATGGCCGACGTTATTTAAAGCTTGCCTTCAACGAAAGACCTGGCTAGCGGCGTGGGAGAGAGGTTTAAGAAATTGTTTTTTTAATATGAACTATCTATAAAGAGTTTCTTCATCATCTTAATAATAGTTTTATCTACCAATAAGTTATTTCTAAAAATAAAACTAAATCTTCTAATTGACAATAACTTTTTTAACTAACAACAAAAATAAGATTCAAAGCATTCTTTTTTAACCAAATAAGGTTTCTGACACCCCCTTCATTATATACTTTCCACCAATAAGTTATCTCTAAAAATAACAGATCCTTATAATTTATAATAATATATAAAATTAAGGACTTTTAATACATTATTATCGCTTGTCTTCTAATTATTTTATAATATTATCTTTTATTTCCTATTAATACAAATATTGTTTTTTAATTATAATTTGTTTTAAAATTTTTAATAATTTTCTATTGCAATTATAATTTGTTTTACCATGTGTCATCTAATTATTTTACAATACTACCCTTTATTTTATATTAATAAAAATATTATTTTTCTAATATAACTATAATTTATTTTAAATCATTTAATACTTTTATATTGTAATTGGGATTTGTTTTGATCTCTATTATAACTATGATTAATTTTTGAAACTTTGAATGGCTCATTGTGTGAGTTAGCAAAATATGAGAATTATTAAATTAAAATCTACCTCTTACATTAAAACAGTGAATTTTTTTTTGCTCTCATCACGTTTTTGAAATTGTCGTTATTATTGTTTAATTAATAGTGTAATTCTACTCAAATTAGAAATCTCAAAAATATTGGTCCTTAAACAATTTAATGAGCCCATTAATATGTACTTAATTTAAATAGTTCTACCCAAGTTATAAATTATATAAATATTGATAAATAAATTTGATATTTAATATATGTATATATATTATTGTTTATTATTAGGAAAATTTTGAAGCATAAATTTACCTAAATTACAAATTGTAAAACATTGATACTTTAATAATCATATTTTCAAATTAAAATTATTATTCAATATACATTCCTAATTAAGCGTTTTAAAATTTTAATTAATTAGTAATTATTTATTTATTTATATATTGTTTAAAAAATAATTTTCATATAATCATTAAAAAATTACTTATTAAAATTACTTTTGATATTTGTATGCAAACTATGTTTTTTGCTAAATTAAATAAATATTCATTATTTTATTCATTAAAAATATACTAATAAAATTTAATATATTTAAAATTATACAACTCAAAATAAATTTGATATTTAATATAAATTTGATATTTTATTGTTCATATTTAGTATTATGAAAGAATTGAAGCATAATTTTACCTAAATTAGGAATTTTAAAAGATTGACAATTCAATAATTATACTATTTGAATTAAATTTAATATTCAATATACATTCTTAATTTAGATTTTTAAAAATTTTATTTTGTTAATTAATTAATTATTTGTGTATATATTACTATTTACTCTTAAGAAAAAACTTAGAGTATAATTTTATATGAATTAAAAAATTATAAAAATAAATTTCATATAATTAAAATTTTTACTTATTAAAATTAAAATTACTTTTAATATTTGTATATTAAATAAATATTTATTATTTGTATTTTAAATAATATAATAATATTTTTTGAAATATTTTTTTGTATTTTTAATATATGTTATATTAGTATGTTTTAAAATTATTGCTCGCATAGTGCTGGTTTATGGCTAGTTACAATAAAACTATTTTTTTAACTAACAACAAAATTAAGATTCAAAGTCACAAATTAATTTTTTAATAAATAATCAATCTAAAAAATAACAGTAAATCATCTAATTAACAATAAAAATTAAGATTCAAACACATATTGAGTCCATTATATCATGAAATCATTTTTTTAACAAAAAATATCTTCTTCGTATATATTAGATTTCAAAATACATGCCATATATACAAAAATATAGAACTAATAACAACAATTTTTTATTCTTCTTAAAAATATTTAACAAAAAGATTATCTTAATAATTTTCTAATAAATCAATTTACACAATGCTCGCACTTTGTACGGGAACCTTGGCTGGTATAATTGGATGACAGAATTTTTCTGAGTGCATTGGGGATCATATTTAAAATTTCAAGCAATTCTCGCAAAAACAAATTTTTTTTTTAAGGTGTTACCATGCAAATAATTCTGCATGCCTGGTGCTAAAAATGGCAAATAAAGCTTTACGTCCGACTCCTATCTTGAATTAAAAAAACTGTATTTTTAAGGCCTTTGTCTATTAAAAAGAAAAATTATATTTAGCTATTAAAAAGAACCTTGTAGTTGGTATTATTTTGAGCTATTAAAAAGAAAAATTATGTTGTCAATTAAAAGAGCTCCAAAATTATATTGTTAATAAAAAAGCTCCATTCATTTTACTTTATCTTTAAGAGAAATTTTAAAAAAACAATTATTTTATTTAAATATATTAAAACTTATCAATAAAAAGAGCTCTATTCATTTGGGTCTAGGCCTGACAAAGGGTGTCTATTAATTAGTAGGCTTAAATAGGGTGCTAGGTTTAAAGAGGGTGCTTACCCTGACTAGACCAAACTTTAATGATAAAATTTTGAATAATTAATAATAAATTTTGTTGGGGAGAGACATGTAAAGTAATGGGAAAAAATAATTAATAATAAATTTTGAATAATTAATAATAAAATTTTCGACAAAATCCTCTTTTAAAATGCCTCGTTTGATGTAAAGCAATGGGGGGGGGGAATAACACCTCGTAAACTACTCACTTAAACTAACAGGTACTAAATATCCATCTAACAAAAAAGTTTTTCTGTTTAGTTTTTCTTCGAATTGGGTAATATACGTGATTCCAAAGTAATTGAATTTCCATAAGTTTACAATTTGTACGCATTGGGTTTTTTTTCACAAAAAAAACAAAAACAAAAAATACACACTTACATGTACATTAAGTACTGATGCATTTTAGAATGAGCATCCTCTGGGTAGGTAAGAGACGTGACTATTTTTTACATTTTTTAAGAAAAAATATTTTTTTTCTACCTAATAGATCATCGATTTAAATGTGGCAGCCATCAGGGTCTAGAGAGGAGAGCCACAAGTGGTCCTAGGAGGTACCGAACCTGGTAAGTAACAATTCAAGGCTGGTCATTTACAGTTTTACTTAACAAATTTTAGGCAAACTTGTTATGTTAGTAGTGTAGATCAGTTGTTATGACATGTAAACAATTTTTTCTACGAACGTTGAATGTGGGAAAATAATTTAGAATATGGTTGTTTCAATCATGGTTGCATGAATCGGAATCGGAATCGAATCGGTTTTTCGGTGAATCGGAATCGGTCTGAATCGGTCTGAATCGGCCAGAAATCGGTTCAGTTGAATCGGTTCAAATTAATTTAATCGGTCATATATAATAATTTGACAATTCATAGTATAAATATATTAAAATTAGGTATTGATGTTATTTTGATATTATTCTGTGTATTATAGTTTATGATATTTTTAAATATTTTTTTAAAATTATTTAGAATTAATTATTATTTTTGACTCGAGTTAGACTCGAGTCAACTTTTAATTACGAGAATGCCACCCTCCCCTCTTTACCCGCCGGCGGCGAGCCCGGAGTCGGGGACGCACGGCGGAGGCAGAAACGGGGCGGCGACGTGGTCGGACGGTCGTGGCGTGGTCGGACGGCCGTGGCGGAGCTGAGGGCGAAAGCGGAGCGGAGGGCGGCGACCCCGGAGTCGGGGACGCACGGCGGAGGCGGAAACGGGGCGGCGGCATGGTCGGACGGCCGTGGCGTGGTCAGACGGCCGTGGCGTGGTCAGATGGCCGTGGCGGAGCTGAGGGCGGCAGAGCGAGCACGACGGCGGAAGCGGGGAGGTTTTTAAAAGCCAAATTACTATTTTACCCATGCTTAATTAATTTAATTAAAATCAAATCTAGGGTATTTTAGTAATTTCGTAAAAAATTCCGATTTAAATCGGCCGATTCCGATTCCGAGTTAAATCGGTCGGAATCGGTCAAAATCGGCCGATTCAGCGACCGATTCGGGGCTGACCGATTTGGCCCCAAAATCGTATCGGCATCACGCCGATCCAATTTAAATCGCGGAATCGGCCGATTCGTGCAACCCGGATTTCAATGTCGGTTATCCCTTGTATCCGTATGGAAATGGGAAACAATTTTCTTGGAAAGGAGGAATAGACGGCAGAAACAGTACATAAGGCAACCCACCTGAAGTTGAAGCATTCACTTCTTGACAGAGGTCCACTATGCAGGTACCCAGGAGGAAGGCAGCAGCGTCCATGACGAGTCCCACATGCAGGCTGGTTTTTGGAAGCACCACATGCAAAATAAATGCAACTATACCCCACTCAATTTTTATGTGAGTTACTTGTGTTCAAATATTTCAACTACACATTTTATCTGTTCATGCATAGTTAAAAAATTAACTACTCATCCATTGGTGCTGTAGTGAAGTTGATTTTGGGGCTCCATCAAAGATGACTTAGTTAATTACATTGATATTTTAACAGAAGAGGCAAATCTATTACAAGAGAAAAGAAGGTGGTGGTACCATATTCCAAAAATTGATTGAAATAAACAAATTTAGGAAAATAATCGGCTGTGATGTCTCCTTGTTAGTATTGGTTTTAAGATCCAATATATAAATAGATTTCAAAACTACCACTAAAGGTTGTTAATGGATGCTGATTTAGTAAAAACTAATGGGTCCTTGTAGTCATATTAACTTTAAGACCTTAAAGTTGATTACCATTCAAAACATTTTAACTACCCTTTATAAATAAATGATAACTATTATTTTTTAACCAAGTCTTTTTAATTTAATATATATTAAGAGTAGTAGAGTCGGTTGTAAGGCTTAATCACCTTTAAACAAATCATCTACCCATTAAACGTCTTATTGGTAGTTTTATGATTTTGAGAATGAACATTCTTATTTGTGATTTTCTTGTTATTCAACCTTCTATCCAATTATTCTCCTTATATCAATTTGAGAGGCTTGAAAAATAATTAACATGTGATTTATCGCACTTTTAAATCTCGATTTAGCTAAATTATAATAAATTTGGCATTGGTTTAAGAGTTTTTATTAATTAAAAAATTGAATAGATGATAGAGTCTCGACATTCTTCTAGCTCCCTATAATTCATAGAAAAAAGTCAAAATTGGACTTGAAAGTCAAAATGAAATTTGAAATCACCGTCTCATTTTATTTATAAAAATCGTAATCTTCAACAGCAAATAGATAAACATTTGTAACCAATAAAAAAACTTCTTTTGGTTGACCAATCGGTACGTAGCCACTCTTCCCGTCTGTTTTGTTTTACAGAGAAAATAATTCCCTCACCCATTATACTGTTTTTAAAAAATAATGGAAAAAACTTAATTTCTTGTAGTGATTGTTTTATGAACAAGTGTCAACTCCCCCAATTAGTTAAATATTCATTTCAATTTACGGGATTTGGTGTTGTACTTCAAATTAATCTTCAGAAAATAACTATTCTTATATATGAATATAACTTATTTGCACATAAAAATGTTAATATACAAAGCTCACCGTATTTGCCATCAAACAAAAATAAAGTAGAAAAACACTTACAACGTACCTTCAACCATAACCATCTCATTTTTAATTCTATACCGTAAGTTTTACTGCTTCTCAATCGAATTTATATGTGGTCATATTTCCATTGATTATTTTCCTTTTATTTAAAAAAATACCCTGTGTAATAATTATTTGGTAAACTAGCTAGGGAGACACTCCACCCTGCCATCAAAGATAACATAGTGATCTTTAGGTATCGTCGTACTTGAAGGTGATGTACCATGTAGAAGAAACAAAATACGCATGATACATGTACCAACTCTTACTGGTTATCATCGTTCCTGACGTTGATTTATGAAGAGGAAGAGACGTTACACATGACAGGCAAGATCGCCCGCGTATCACATATAAACTATCAATTATTCTCTTTAAAATTTTTAAAAATTTCCCGACTCCTTATTTACTCTCATATTTAGGCCAATCAACATACTTTAATAAAAGATTTACCAAGATAACAAAATAACCGCTTATAAATTTACCTATTGCTTAGATTTAGTTGCAGCACCAAAAAGAAGAAGAAAAGTAAAATAATTTGCAAGAGCTTTATATTAAAATAAGAGAAATTTTTTTATATTACTGGATAATAAGAAAATAAAATATAATTACCAAAAAGGGAAATTTTTATTATAATATCAAAACTACCTTCTTATTAAAAAATATTTTTTTAAAAAAATAAGCTTGGCATTATCGGGAAAGGCATGAGGAAACAAATCCGGCCTTGGGCAATCGAATTTGAGTAGTCGTCGGAGATAGGCAACAATGGCCTTAAACCCTTTTTTAAAAAAGGCCGACGGCGTTGGGGGTGACCCAATCTAACCTTGGGACAACCATGGTTGCATGAATCGGAATCGGAATCGGAATCGGAATCGGTTTTCCATGGAATCGGAATCGGAATCGGAATCGGCCTGAATCGGCCAAGAATCGGTTCAGTTGAATCGGTCCAAATTAATTTAATCGGTCATATATAATAATTTGACAATTTACAATATAAATATATTAAAATTGGGTATTGATGTTATTTTGATATTATTCTGTGTATTATAGTTTATGATATTTTTTAAATATTTTTTAAGATTTTTTTAAATTATTTAGAATTAATTATTATTTTTGACTCGGGTTAGACTCGAGTCAACTTTTAATTACGAGAATGCCACCCTCCCCACTCTACCCCCGCCGCCGCCGGCGGCCCGGTCGCGGCGAGCCTCGCGGCGGCGATGTCGGAGGATGTCGGCAGCCCGGTCGGACGAACCGTCGGCCGGCGGAATCGCGGCGGAATCGACGGCGGAATCGGGCGGAAGCGCGGCGGAAGCGTCGGACGGCGGAAGCCGAGTTCGGGCGGCGGTCGCAGCGTCTGCGGCGGAATCGCGGCGGAGGGCGGAGCTGAGGTCGGAATCGGGCGGCGGTGGCGTGGTCGGACGGAGCTGAGGTCGGACGGCGGAAGCGCGGCGGAGGGCGGCGGAGCGAACGCGGCGGCGGAATCGGGGGAGAGGGTTTGATTTAGGTTTTTAAATCAAAATTACCATTTTGCCCATGCTTAAATAATTTAATAAAAATTATACCTAGGGTATTTTGGTAATTTTGCAATAAAACCGATTCCGATTCCGAAGTTAAATCGGACGGAATCGGCCGAAACTCGCCGATTCAAAGCTCGATTCGGGGCCGACCGAGTCGGCCCCGAAATCGGATTGGCGCGACGCCGATCCGATTTAAATCGGCCGATTCCGTACGGAATCGGCCGATTCGTGCATCACTGGGGACAACTAGATCCAGGTTGCCTCTAGGCCGAGGATGGCTGGGATCTGGTTGTAATATAGCCAGATACACCAGACTAGGTGTGGTCGATCAGCCGCCCTCAAGCTTTTTTACATTTTTTTAAGGGAGAATATTTTAGATAATTCAAAATTTTCCCCAATCGAATAATTAGGCTCGATTTTCCTACCACATGTTAATATAAAAAAATTTATCTTATTTGGTACATAACTCAATTTATAAATTTACTTCCCACGTCAAGGATTCAGAAGATATCTAAGTATCAAGAATAACTTCATATTAAAGTGTTTTGATAAGAAACATTAATTTAAATTTAATTTCAACGTATATAAAATACATTTAAGTAGTTACATTTGCAATGTCTTATTGAGTATATATATATATATATATATATATATATATATATATGTATACTTATATATACTTAGTATTATAGAGATGGATGGCCTGATCCGACCGGCCCAGCCCCAGGGGTTGGTAAGTTTTTTATTGTTTTCGTTTTCATAAAGTGTGATGGATCACAATACGAGGTCAATTTAATGGCCTAAAAGGAGGCAGCTAATACTGGAGTGTATATACGAGGTCAATTTAATGGCCTAAAAGGAGGCAGCTAATGGTGAAGTGTATATATATATAATCATTTATGGTAAAATTTTAAAATTGGATGAACAGGCACATATATAACTCATTATTTGCTGTTAATTTATTTTTCATGTCCAGCTTATAATGCGGTGCTTGGCTAGTAGTAAATGGTAATCGGTAAGGAACTGGTAAAACATTATAATCACTAGCATCATACAGTACATGAAAGGCCATGTATACTAAGAACAGAGAAACCAGTTTCTCTAATTTGCGCCATGGTTTAGAGGATCAATTGCTGGCACAGTCCCGCAAACCTCCCGGGGCGGGATGAAGCAATCCGGCGAGAGGCCAGGCACATTGAACACCACATCATCGATTACCCATTTCTCTTCCATTCTAGCTATCAAATGGGTCAGGTGCTTTTGGTCTCCAAACCTTGTTAGGCTCACATCCGACCTGCCGGATTGTGCGATCAAAACGCCGTCGATGTCGCGATAATCATCGATTTTCGACCGGACTGTTGTCTCCCAGTATGTGGCATGAGTCCCCGGCGACTGGATTCGAGTCAAGAAGGAGTCTTCCAAGTACACTAGGAAGCCACTTCTTTGGCTAAAGTAGCCAAAGATTACATGTTTGATTATCTCTGCAATGCCATCACTTCTCTCGGCTAAGGCGGATTGATCTGCGGCCACCTTCAATACAAAGCAATCTTCTTCATCCATTTGCCTTTCTCCCATGTATTGAGCTGATGAAAATAGAGCAGCCACCATTGGTGGATCAAGGCCCTGAATTGAATTTGGCAACACCCATCGCAATTGTTATATCCACATTATGTTGAATTGATCATATGATTCATAAACAAGCAATTTATAGCAGAGTAACAATCAACTAAGAAAGAATAAATGTGTATTGGGTAAAATAACAAAGGTCTCTAACTTGCTGTTAAAGTAAATATTAAATGATTCTCTTTTCTGACGGCTTGAATTTTTGTGCTTGCCTGAATAAACCGTCGAAGGGGCCGAGGGCCACCTCTGGCAGCATGGGCACCTAGCCAGGGAGTGTGCCGCCAAGCGAGTTTGCCGTCGCTGCCGGCAACAATTTTCGCTCCGGCAACTACCAGCTCTAAGAGCCACATGTCCGGCGACATTTGCCATATAACAAAGCACCCTTTCTGCGCCACCACAGGCGAGGCGGCCGTCGCCTCCTCTACCATTGTCATCTGTACCTTCCCGGCTACATACATGCTCCTCACACCCTTCTCCATCTTCTTGCATTTGGTCGATGCCTCGTACTGCTTGACTATGTACTCGCTCTGTGATCCTACCTGCATTGGCAAGAAGACACGATCACAAAACAACATCGGAAGCTAGGCAAGAGAATATGAATTAGTTGCAATGCATTATGAATTACATGGGCAATTGGTTTGCGAGAGTGAAGCGAAACGGGGGATAGAGGGCAACCAATGACACTCAAGAGGACCTTGAGGTCACATCTCCTAGTAGAAATAAGAGAAAAATGGAGGTGGGACTTCAACCAACTCCATGAATGGTTCTTCCTGGAGCTGCCTTTTCTCTGGTTGTCATCCTCGTTAATTGGTGCTTCGGAGAGAGGAGCAAGAGGAGCCATGGTGAAACTTGTATTCCTTCTACAAGTTTGGTGGTATAGAAGAGTATTTGTAGCTCTGCAAACATTTTTTGTGGAGTTGGGTGTTGAGGTTATTGTGTTGTTTTCATGGAGAGGCAATTGGGGGGGTTTTGGTTGGGTCAGGGTAACATATGAGAAGCAGCTTTAAAGGCAAGGGTGAAAGAGTGGGCGCCATGTCCATTCCAAATGCTTTTGTAATAATTTCTCCATTGGATTTCTGGTAGGCTGCTTTCGAAACAAGGAACGAGAAATTTCTGTGAGTGAAGCAAGTGCTGCTATCGTTGAAATGTAGTTGTACTACCAATATTTTTGCGCTCATAAAGAAAAAATCACACTCCATTAAAAAAATTATTTATAGGTTGAAGATTAAAATTAACTTGAAAGACATGGCGGCCGCCGCCCCCTGGTGGCCTAGCAAGCTTTTCGCTAGCTCGGGCTCTACTCTCAAGCCTCTGAACAGGAGCTTTTCTCGTCCAGGTAGAACGGACTGCTTGGTTAAACTATTTTTAGTTGATTTAACTTGACTTCATTAAAAGTCCGTGTTAAAAAATGTGTCTCAATTGAGTTGCAAAAATCCAAATTTAAATGATTCACCGATCACCATTCTTACTTTATTTTATACATTTTAATATGTAATAATGATACGATTTATAGTGATATAATCTATATAAAAATTAAAAGAATTCCACTTACAGCCTTCTTGTTACTTACTTATATTTTCATCGTATCTATGATATTTAATACTTTAAAATTCATTAAAATTACTTTAAAAGACTTAATTTTATAATCAAATATTATTTTATAAAAATATTTACTTTTAGTTTATTTTTATTTTAATTTAATTATCCCTAATAAATTTAATTTCATACAAATATATATATATATATATATATACATATACAATTTTATTAAATTTGTCGATTCATTTAAAATAAGCCATGAATTGTTCATGATCCAAATTGACCCGATTCAATTAAAAAATTTTAAAAGTCCATAATTCAAAGTCATTTTAGAAATATGATTCCGGTTCCTGAGTTATATTACACAACATTCAATGCCAGTCAATTTAATTCTGGTTATACGTTATTTAACCCCATATCTCAAAAGACAGCCCAAAAAATATTCACATTCTCTTCTGCATACACGATGCACTTCCACTGCAACACAACTCCCCTAACCACAAAGAATTTAAGTTTCCAAACCCTACAATAATTTATATAAGTTTCATTGGCCTGCCCCCGCTTGCAACCCATCGCCGCCGCCCTCCCGCCTACAATTACAGTTCCCCCCCGGTCCACCTCAGCCCGCCACGGTAGGTTGTGGGCAGGGGTAGGGGGCACTGCCGCGGTAGGCAAGGCCAAGGAGGATCGCAGCTGCAGGAGGGAGGGCCGCAACAATGGGTTGCACGGGGGAGAATGGGGGCGAATGAGAGCTGTTAGATCAGCAACTCTCTTTGTTGTGCACTGCCTGTACTATAAAAAGTAGAAAATACAATAATATCATTATATATATATATATATATATATATATATAATGGTTAAATGGGCCTAACGACTCGGCCCACTTCAACCCTCTTTTTTTGCACCCAAGCATCCACCAAACTAGGACGTGGGCGAAGTCTCCAGAAGATCAACCTTCCTTCCATCTCTCCTCTTCCGAAGCCGATTTCTCCTTTTCCGAAGCCGATTTCTCCTTCCTTCCATCTCTCCTCGCCCATCGATTCGATTTCGACAAGGTATTGAGCGATCTGCGCTGTATTATTTGTCAAAGGACTTGTAATTTGGTAGATGATTGCTTGTTTTGCAGGCTTTGATTTTTTGTATATGTTGTTTGGATTCTGTTAAATGCGAAAGTGTTTGATTATGTTTGTGTTCTTTGGCATCTGGTGGATTGGATAATTTTTGAGAAAATCTCGGTAAATATCTTCTTAATTGTCTGTGAATCTGTGGGTGATGCTTGTTTGTTTTGGATGCTGTTGAATTTGAGGTATTGGTAGATTTGACTCTATGTGATGATACTTTTTGATTTCTCGGATGCATGTATTAGTAAATTACGCGGGGAATGATTTTTGTTACATGGATGCTGCCAAGTTTGATGTATTTGTGTTGGTAAATTCGCGGTTGTGAGCAGTTTTTTTCCCTTTATGCTGTTGAATTTGATGCATGTATTGGCAAATTCTTTGTGTTGATGATGTTTGGTTTGTTGGATTCTGTTATATTTGATGAATGTGCTCGTAAATTAAGTGGTGATGGTGTTTGTTACTTGACTGCTGAGTGGTGATGGTGTTTGTTACTTGACTGCTGCAACATTTGATGTATTTGTGTTGGTTGATTCTGTGGTGTGATGATGTTTATCTTTGAATGCTGTTTAAGGATTTGCAAGGATGGGGCGCAGAAGCTACAGTTATAGCCCATCACCTCCCAGAGGGGGCTATGGAAGGAGAGGTCGAAGTCCTAGTCCGAGAGGACGATCTGGAGGCCGCTATAGGGATGCACCCACTAGTCTCCTTGTTCGCAATCTTCGCCATGATTGCAGGTGCTATTTTATTTATTTATTTTAAAAAATATTTTGCTTTTTACTCTTTTTTATTTTTAATTTCATATATGCACAAAATGAATTTGGCTCTAAGTGTAGTTATCAATTTCGATATTTGGGTGTAAGAAGATTCATACTGAAAGTTGATGGCTATTTTGCATCATTTCTGCCTATGAGTTGTTTTAGGTACTCTTATGGGATAGTAAGTGTTTTAGATGTGTCTGAATCATTGATTACATGTTTTGCAGATTTCCTTGTAGAATTAATTGTCGAAAGCTTTTATGTAAAAAATTGTGGAATGATCTTTAATTAATTAAATTAAAAGCATTTACAAGTTATTTTCCATTATTTGCTGAACCTAGAATCTTACTTATTGGGAGAGCCAGTTTATCCATACCTCTGAATGAATTTATGTACCCAGCCATAGTGGAAAGGAGTTGCTTCATTATTTCAGAGTAATGCTACTTAGAGAAATTTTGTCTTGTCACTGAAATATATTTAGTAAAATTTGGTTTTAATGTATGGGATTATAGGATAACGTGGGTTTTAATGTGAAATAACTCAAGACTTTTTTTTTTTGGTTCATTACTCTTGTGAAAAAGATCAGATGAGAATCTAATTGGGAATTACATTACTTGGGATGTTGAGTGTAGAATGAAGTTGGTTGAATTTTGGGCCTTCATTTTTTTTATTATGGGGAGTTTCCATGAGGAAATGCTATGGTTGTGCCAATGCGCTTGATATTTAATTACATATTTGCAGGACGGAAGATCTGCGCAGGCCATTTGGGCGATTTGGTCCCCTGAAAGATGTTTATATACCACTGGACTACTATACAAGGTGATTATCTTTGGATTTCGTTTATCTTGTCATCTGTGGTCAAAGCTGCTCGATTTTCTAGAGTTTCAGTTTTGTGTTAGCTGAAAAATAAATCAATTATTTTTGTTGATAATAGCAATATGTTTTGTTGTTAGTTTATTTGCACAGTGTGCATGCTCCATGCTTATTAGTTGCCTTGACTTTAACATGTGATGCTGATATTGCTCCATCCATTTTTATAAGCTTCATTTGAGGTGGCAGTTGTTCCTTGTAATCTTATATGAAATTGAATGCTTTGATTGAAGTTCACAAAACAGTTGAAAAGTTATCCAAGACTTCAATCAAACCTTTAAGACTGTTGAAGATGTTAGTATGATTGAAGATAAGTGGCTGATGATTGGAAGAGAGTTGATTTTGAAGTTATACATGTTGAAGATATTCACCTCTTGGAGAATAGTAAGTCATTTTGTGGTTTTCTGTCTGGGCATTGATTGATGTTTGTGCCAGTTTTTCTTGATATTAAGAGAAGGATTTTTATTCTAAAAGCCCTTTTTTTAAGATTTGATTGCTGCAATTATAATATGTCAATATCTGGACGTTTTACCACTTGTCATTTTTACATGCAGGGAGCCACGTGGATTTGGTTTTATCCAATATTTAGATCCTGCTGATGCTGCTGACGCTAAGTATTATATGGATGGCCAAGTCCTCTTTGGTCGAGAACTAACTGTTGTATTTGCTGAGGAAAACAGGAAGAGACCAGTGGAGATGAGAGCCAGAGAGAGGGGGAGGTTGTGTTATTAATTAGTTGAGGCTATTCTTTCTTTTATTTGGAATTTAGTTAGGGTGACATAACTTTCATATATATAGCATTTCGTCTGTTTACTGCTCATGTTTCTTTTGGCTCTTGTTGACAGTTTTTATCGTTACTCCAGTGCTTAAAAACATCAGTGTGAATTATTAGTGTTCTCTTTTTAATAAAAGCTGTAACGTAACTGCTGATAGAATATTTGAATTTTGTATCATTTAACAGGGGACAATCTTCCAGTTACAGATATTCTCCCCGCAGATCACTTTCTCGTGATTCTATTTCTCCGCCCAGGCACCATAGGTCACGATCACGAACTCCTAGTCGTTACTCTTCACCTCATCGCAGGCATTACTCAAGGTGAACTTTTACAGGGACAATCAGGTTCCCTAACCCCATCGTTTGCTTTAGCTGTTGTTGTTTAAATCTGAATGGGACTTGTACTTTTGTGCTTTTTAGGTCTGTTTCACCTGATGATAGGAGGTACACTCGAAAGCGTTCTTACTCTCCTTCTCCTTCTTACAACATTTCAAGGAGTCGCAGCCAGAGTCGAAGCCCGGAGGACTGACAGTAGAGATCATGTAGAGATTACTCAATCCTGAAAGAGTAGAGAATTGCGGTAGGTTTGTGAACTGAAACCCCGTCTAGGCTGTGTGGTCAGCTGTATGAGATGTGTTTTTCATCGTTTTGGCTTTTGACTAGTATGTTGACTACTCGTTTGAACGGACAGATGTTGAATATTTTGACGTGCTAATTAGCATTAATGTTTGTAGGCATGGTTAATTGTGTTAAATATTTTCGGTGCCCATGATGTGGAAAGGTGTACGATGATGATAGTGATGATTGTGGATGTTACGTACACGCGTAATTTGATTAGCGATAGAATGATTATTATTATTTTCGGTGAAACTGCTGATGGTAGATTATAGCTTGGATATTTGAATACTATAGGATGATAATTATTATTTTCATTAACAATGCTAATGGTAGATTATAGCTTGGATCTTTGTAAGTGACTATAATTATCATCTCTCTAAATTTTAGTGAAAACTATAGCTCACTAAACTGTTGTGTGCTATATACGCCGTCGTCAAGTACTCGTTGCTAGCTTTTGTAAATCGAGACTTATTTACTATCAGTTTTATTTTTCGCACAAGCTCCGCATTTAGGAATACTTGTGAACAAAACAAACCAGTAATGGCTAATATCTATTACTGAACTAGCATGCTATGGCTGATGGAGTTGATTGATGTGAGTTTAAACTTTTAAGTGGCGCGCCCCGCCCTTTCCGTGAGTTTACCCCCTCCCGCCTTTGTTTATTGCGAATTTTTTTAGCAAAATATAAATTTTATGTATCATTTGGGCTTGTGCTTGTGTTCGCTTCAGTCAAAATCGAGACTCTTGCCTTGTGCTTGTGCTTGTGCATAATGCAAACTGTTGTGTCGATAAACGATTGTATGAATGACCAAAGAGGCTTGGGATCTCTTCATTCTTTATTATACTTGAAGAGAAAGGGTTGGGATCTCCTGCATTAATATAGCCTGACCCCTAACTACCAAAGTGTTGGTAAATATTAGGGGCTACAACCGGTGCCGGACCGGACCATTGATTTGATCTCCTTTTTCCTTGCGGCCGTAATGAGCCAAGCTAAATTTTGGCTGTGTTCCGTGTTACGGAGACATCCAGCTTGCCGGCTCCATTTTTTAATCTTTTTTTTAAATTAAAAAGCTTTTAATACCCATCAGTCTGAACATGACATCGTAGTTTTACAAGTTACAAACCGGTTTGAACCAAATTGATATAAAAAATTCCGAAGAATTTTGATCAATCAATTTTAAATCTTGTGATCGCATGATCAAGTCTCAAACCAAAATCGAGCTTAGCCGGTAAAGCTGAAGATTATTCTCTCCACGTGAAAAAGAAAAAAAGGGGGAAAGAAAAGATTATTCTCCTCTGAATCGAACAATTTTTTTTTATGTAGTTAAAATACAAAGACATCTTTTTCTTTTCATTTTTTCTTATAAAAAGGGTCCTTTCCTGAAAAGGGTCGGTCCCTTTAAACCGATGTGAGGTCAGAGTTGTCAAGTGGTGGTGGCCAACAATCCCGCCAATTCCCCACCTGCCTTAGCCTCGGAATAATCGCCGACTTATTGTACGACAAAGCCCGAGGTTTTCCCCATAGTTTCCCATCCAACTCGTTTCCACCATCACTAACTCCCGACACCATTTCCTCCCCCTCCCTCGTAGACTTGTACTTCTCCCTCCTCTCCCCTCCCTTACCTTCTCCTACCTCTCTCCCCGAGGCAACTATTCGCCGGCGCCGTCTCCTCCGGTCAGTCTCCTTTCTCTCTCTTTCTCTGGGTTTCGGTGGCGGCTGCCAGTGAGGAATCTGAAATCAACTTTTTTGCTGTTTCGGAGTGTTGTTTCTGTGTTACACAGCTTGTATCTGTTGAACTCTTGAGCTTGTTACTTACTTTTTTTCAATGTCTGTGTGCTAGCTAAGCTCATCTTAGTGCCTTTTCTTTGTGTTTTGTGTACTAGCTAAGCTCATCTTTGGCTCATTGACTGTGGATGGTTGACTGAGGTTGATGATGGGCTTTAGCTGAAAAAGCTAAGGATGAAGTTGGTTTGTCTAGAATGAGGTTGACTTTGTCTAAATGTTGACGTCTTTGAACCTCTGCGCATGTTTCTTTCTTCTTGTTTGTGTGCTGGCTGGGTTCATCTTAGCTCATTGACTTTGGATGGGCGATTGGAGATGAGGTTTTGGTTGAAGATGATGGAAAGGAGGAGTGACCTTTTTGAATGTGGAGATGAGGTTTTGGTTGTACTGGATGTTGGGTGCGTGATTGGGGTTGATAGGGTTCGGATTGGAGAAGATGAAGGAAGGGGCAGCCCTGTTGAATATGATTTGTGAAAAAATGAGTTGGATTTTTTTTCGGTGCTGTTTCTTTGTCTTTTTCTGATCATTGACTTGTATGATTGTTTATTTGACTGTTGCTGGAGTGGTAGATTACTTGTATATATGCACTTGTTCTTTATTTAGTCTTTTCTGAAGTGTCTGTCACAAATGTTTTAATCTACATTGTCAATTATGACATGCGTGTTAACCTAATCTTCCAGTGTTGATTACTTGTCCTCGTCATGTGACAAAAAGACTTCAGCTATAATACATAAGTGACCGCGAATATCATGCTTCATCCATGTAAAGCCATTCCCACATGTTTATAAAAATGTTTAACCTTTTTGTTTTAAATGAACTTCTAATGCTTTAAATTGTGGTTAAAAAAGGCATGTCATATTTGCAATACTCATCAAATTTTGGACTCTGGAGGCGAGGAAGTCCAGATTAGGTCAGGTGTGATCCTAACTGTTGCAAACTTAGACCCAATCATGGGATAGAGATGGTGAGTTACCGATATTTGAACTTCGGGTAATCATATTTGGTGTTGTTGTTATACACAAATGACTGCTTTAAAAGACCATCTTTCATGTTTTTCTTTGTTGGCTTTTTTCTCTCTTATGCTAACAAGCACTAGTTTTCCATATTAGGTACAAATTTTAATTATGCTCATTTTACCATCCGTTTTGTCAATGTGGTTTTTTTAGTTACCCCACGATGAAGTCATCGAGCATTGCACCATGCTACTACTGTTCGATAGAATTTATCATTTGGTTCATTCAAAACACAATGATTTTGTAGGAGTCCTGTGCTTTTTATTGATGTCGTCCTCATATCCTGTTTCCTGGTGCATAACGGCTACGCTTGGTTTTTACTGCAGAAAACCATGAGGTTTGGTTTTGTGCAAAAAAAATGATATGAAAACGGATGGTCAAGTCCTGTAGTTGATAAGAGTTGATAACTTATTTGCAAGGAGGGTAAGAAGAGGCCTGATGAAATGAGAGTCAGATCAAAAGCAAGGTGCATTTACTATTCATATCTACTATCTTATTTTAATTTTTTATATGATTGGGTTTTGATAAACTACCACATTCAGATACTTCACATTTGCAATAGAAATTGGACATGAACACAATCATGTATGAATTACACACACACACACACACATCTTTAGGATTTGTCATGTGTGACATTAATTAATTTGAAATACAATCTGCCGAACTGGTTTATTCTATAGTCTACTCAACGACAACCATATTACCTGGTGAATCATTTGTTATATTATTGTGCAATACGCTAGGAGTGACTAATATCTACTTTTCCTTTCTTAAATGAGAAATCAATGCAGGAAGAAACTACATTATTTGTAGCCACCTTGGATTAGATATTAAATACTCTTTATTTGATCAGTCAATTGACAGTGTCGTGAGTATAAATGTTTCTTTGCTTACAGTGCGAAGCAATCTGCTACCAGTGTTTGGACTCTGACTGAGAATCTTGTTTGTTTAATGCCATTCAGAACATGGCTGATATGCACTCTTCACTCAATGTTACTGTTTCCAAATGCATCAGGTAGATAAGTGTTTGGATTTCTTTTTCCTATTTGAAAGCTTCAATGTAGATGCTTGTAACCTTTCACTAACTCCATGACCCTAACTTTTCAGGTGCATATATCGGAATCAGTATAGGGACCGAGATTTCCAACTTGCCCTCAGCTACAGCTGTGGTAGATATTCTTAAGGCTCAAAGGATCACCCATGTACGTTTGTTTGGTGCAGATCATCAAATGTTAAATGCACTTGCTGACACGGGAATAGAGGTCATGGTTGGAGTTACTAACCAAGAACTTCTTGGAGTTGGTCAATCATCTTCGACGGCTGCAGATTGGATTAATCGGAATGTAGCTGCATTTTTGCCCTCTACTAATATTACAGCCATTGCTGTTGGTAATGAGGTGCTCACCTCAATCCCAAATGCTGCTCCTGTCCTTGTTCCAGCACTAAAGTTTCTTCACTCTGCTCTGCTGGCCTCTAATATCAACAAGCAGATCAAAATTTCTACTCCACACTCGCTGGATGTGATTCCCAAATCCTTTCCACCGTCCACAGCCACCTTTAATTCGACATGGACTGACATAATGAAACAGCTGCTTCAATTCTTAAAGAAGACAGATTCTTATCTTATGTTGAATGCTTACCCTTATTATGGGTATGTGAATGGGAATGGTATTTTTCCGCTTGATTACGCTCTTTTCCATCCACTTCCTTCTTCCAAACAGATTGTGGACGCCAACACCCTTTTCCATTATAGCAACATGTTTGATGCAATGGTTGATGCTGCCTATTACTCCATGGAGGCCTTCAATCTTTCTGGAATTCCCATAGTTGTGACTGAAACAGGCTGGCCTTGGCTTGGTGGAGCTAGTGAGCAAGATGCAAATTTGGAGAATGCTCAGGAATACAACAAAAATCTTATCCGTAAAGTGCTAAATGGATCAGGTACTCCAAGTCGACCTGACATACCTGTTTCGACCTATATCTTTGAGCTTTTCAACGAGGACCTTCGGCCGGGACCAGTATCTGAGAAGAACTGGGGATTATTCTATCCAAATGGTACTACTGTTTATTCTCTTGGTTTGGCAACTGGTATATACCAAGTCGGAGTGAACACATCGACTGGCATTGGACTGTTTTGTGTGGCTAACAACAACGTGACTTCTGATTCGTTATTAGCTGGTATAAATTGGGCTTGTGGGCAGGGTAATGCAAACTGCAGTGCAATTCAAGTTGGCCAACCATGTTATGAACCGAATACTCCTTTCAATCATGCTTCTTTTGCATACAATGATTATTATCATAGAACAATGGCAACTGGTGGCACCTGTGACTTTGGTGGTACTGCCTTGTTAACATCAAATGATCCAAGTAAGATCTTATTTAAATTTTTGGCTATTCAGTATAAAAATGAAAATGAATCTTGTTCTGAAATTTCGTTTGTGCTTCATTATATTTAAAACCTTGAAGAGGATATTGAGAGGGAGTAAAGACTGATGAAAACAGAACGTGTAATACAAACTCTTCTATACATTCATCTCAAGCTGTCTAACAAGCTCCTATTTGGGTGAAGAAGTCTTAAAAAGTCTGTTATGGGGTTGTGATGATGGTTAATGTTTACTGTCATTTTTTATATTTAGAGTGGTAGCGTGCTGTAAGACCTTTCCACTAATATGGTTGTAAGGCCCAATCAGCTTTAACCAAATTACCCACCCATTAAATATCCTTATGACTGTTTCGTTATTTCAAGAATTAGCGGGTATGTTTAGCTATATATCTCTAGTTATTCATTTGGTCTTACAACGATTATTGGTTGTAAGACCTTCCAGCATTTACTGTTGTTTTGTCCTTCAGTTGATTGGATGATTTTGATGATGTTTTGAATCATTTTTACAGGTTATGGTAGATGCATTTTTGCTGGAAGGTGAGTTCCAAGCATTCAAGATGTTCGTATTGGCATGCTTCTTGTACTTCCTCTACTCATTGCCTTTTTTTTTCTGTTATTTGAACAGCTTGAATAGTAACACAACTGGTGGTGGCTCGCCTTTTGCACCTGGTCCTGGTGGTTTTGACAGCAGTGCCTTTAGGGTGCAGCTCTGTAAATCTATAATTCTGTTATCAGCTTTACTTCTTTCTGTTTAGTAGCAGATACACCAGCCCAAGTCTGCCCCCCAAATCCAATTTTGCATTGTCATCAAAGTTTCCTGGTCCGCCCGAGCCGTGTTGAGGTTTCCTGGATATTGGTGTTGCCCACGTCGTTCTTAGAGGAATGTACGTCGATTTTTATGGTTGTCTGATAATTTGTGTCCCATGTTTGGGAGGCGGCTTCATGTTTTGTGAAAGTTGTTTTTGTTTGTTAAGGTGTAAAATTATTTTTGGATCAATTCGTACATGGAAAGTAGAAAAAAGCTAGTTTTCATCTTTGCTCATTTGAGGTAACCAAATTGTATTCTTCTTCTTCAACAGAATCCATTTGTTGATGAATGAATAAATAAGAATTATAATCCACAACCTTCCAGTTTCCACCGTCTCTGTCGTCTGTGTTTTTTCTACGAGAGATTTCTCTCTCTTTTTATCGACATTAAGAAATAAAATCAGGTCTGTAGATCCGTCTCAACCATGAGATATACATAGAACAAATTAATTAACCCACCCTTGGTTACAGTCTTATCTCATGTTGATTTGATTCTTATCTTTACTGATTTGGAGGAGACGGCACCCTATAAATGCTTGTAACCCGCTCACAATTGATGTTGAAGTTGGCGAGCAATTTGGATCCTTATATAGAGAAGCAAAAGAGCAAAGTTCGGCTTTTTAAGCTCAAGCTCAGATGGAAAGAGGGTAGTAATTAATTAAGTGGAAACTTCATTTGTGACATTGATCTTGTCTATTTGACACTGCTTCCAGAACAGGAATTTGGCTAGGCTTTCTTGTACTGCGAAAGTGAATAAGGTAGATTGCTAGATAATTAGCTCTGTTTTTTGTGGAGGTCTAGATGATTATGAAAACTTATTAAAAGTACTATTGTAGCTCTATTTGGATATAGCCTGGTAGATCTTCGATTTAATATGTCAAAACTGGTTGTTAGTTTCTACCCACTTCGTATCCAACCCAAGAATTTGCTGCTACCAAGAGATCTGATTTTGGCAGTTATTTTTTTCAAGGTGGCGCAGACCCAAACCAATTCCAATATCAGAATCAGCTCATTGTCCGAGTCATTAAAATGGTGAGGCAAAAGTGAAAATTTTATATAAGATTTCATCTATAGCCTTTGAATCATTTACAAACATCACCGAAGTGAAAGAAAAAGGGAAAGAAACTCAAGCAGGCCAGCAGGCCTTCCACAAAAATAGACCTTCCTCTCTGCTTTATGGCACACACAGTGCTCTGAAGCAACATCAATCCCGGACAGCATGGGCGTGCCAGCAGAGTAGCATAACAACACAGCGTCTGAAGATGTATATCTTTGTCCTCTGCCTCTTTGCAAGCGTAGTGCACCTCTTCCCCAAGCTGTACTGCCTCCCTCCAGAGTTCATCTTCTTCTTCTCGTCTCTGTAGGCCAAAACGTATATGGGTAGTTGGGTGAACTTAATATAGCCATATATATATATATACTTATATATATTTATATATACATATTAGGCATGAGTATGGCGGCAATGAAGAAAGCAGGGAGAAGTGGGAGGCCATTTTTTCAACAGGCTGAGTAAGCATGGCGTGCGGCAAACTTCTGGAAGGACGGCTTTTGTTTTGTTCGTCGATATTGGTTTTTCTTTCATGCATTTAATATATATATATATATATATATATATATATATATATATTATGCTAGTCCAAATCTTGTCAATCTGCTTCTGGGTTGTTACTCGTTCTTCTAGATTTTATTTAATGGGCTTGTTGTTCAGTCAAGTTTGTCAAGTGGGGAACTTAGAGAAGTAAGATTACTGTATTCGTGGCAATTCTAGGGAGATGACGGATGTTCTGTAGTGATCCAAGGCTTGGGTATACCGAAAATTTGGATTCTTGGCGCTCGTTTCGAGATCCATTTTACGACCTTACAATAAAATAATAAAATGCATGGTTCGTGGGTCTTACCCTGCCATAAAAGTTGAGGTGAGTACACTGATACAGAGTAATTTCGCACCGCCTAGTGTGTTGGTAGTGCCCTCCCTCGGTATCCAACCTTGTTAATTTTATGCCGACTAATTGATAATTTTCACGTTGTTTTTGTTTGGCATCTCATGAGGTATATAAGTCGTACTTTTTTAAAATTATTTATATGCGTTGGTTGAAAAAGATGAATTTGATGAGTAGAGACAATCCATGGTGGGATGTGATATAATAGTGTGGGTGTTATTGAGTTGGATCTAGAAGGCTGCCAATTTCCCATTTAACTATACCATCCTGAATAAATAAACCGAATCTTATCTAATTGCTGGTATTCAAACACAAATATGTGTGCGCGGGGAATGGTTTCCCAGTTTTCTAACTTTGAATTATGTTAACCAAATCATACCCCCTTTGAATCTTGAATTTCATATTTAAAGATATGCATGTTAATATATTTTATCTTTAACTAAATTGATAAAACCATCGGTATAATTATCAAATTAAATCATCACAAAATAAAATTAAATACTAGAAATGTATTTGAATTCATAAAAATTAATTAATTTTTTCTTTAAAATTTTAATCTTCTAAATTCAATACTAATTTTTAATAATAAAATTTATAGGCAATGTGATGTCAGAAAGAAAATTACATATAAATTCAAAGACCCTTATTCATAGTTTTAGTTTTCGTAATTTCAATTTAATTCATCATAAAAGAGAAATTACAAAAACAATATCTACACGTTGAATCCATACCTATATTATTAATTTATAAACGGTAACTTTAATAAATTAATTAAAATTAAAAATCTTAAATAATAATATGTGATATAATTCTAAATTCATATATATATTTATATCTAACATTCAACGATACACAACGAAGTTATTAATTACTTACCTTTTACCACATATATGTATATGAATCTCAAACCATCGATTTAAGTTTGAGTAATAGAGCACAGCCAACATGGCTGTGCTCGAATTTTTAGAGCCGTCCGATTGAGATCGGACGGCTCAAAAATACCCAACCAAATCAAACCCCCCTCCCCCCTCCTCCTCTGCTTTGTCCGCTCGCGCCTCCGCCGCGCCCCGCCCTCGCTCCGCCCCGCCTCCCGCCCCTCCCCCGCGCCCCGCCGCACGACCCTTGCGCTGCCCCGCGCCCTCCCCCCGCGCCCCCGCCCCCGCCCCCTTCCCCCCCCTCCCCCTGTTTTCACCCCCGCGGCCGCCCCTCGCCCTCGCCCCGCGGCCCTTGTCGCCACCATGGCCCCAAGCCCGCCCCGCGCCTCTACTGCCTTCTTGCGCCTACCGCCCCGCCCCGCCCCACGCTTCTCTCCGCCCTGCGGCCCTCCCGCCACGCCCCCCGCCCCGCCCCCACCCTTCCCCCCCTCCCCTGCTTTCACCCCCCGCCCCGCCCCGCCCCGCGGCCTCCGCTCCCGCCCCATGCCCCACG
>JAURVB010014645.1:0-19098 GCA_033002965.1 Piper betle | reverse complement strand
AGTTTCCCTATTGTGGGTGTACCAAAATGCTTCTGAAAGCAAGGAAAATTGTTGCATTGTGATCAACCAAATGTAGGATTATCAGTTCATCTAAATTTTGGAATGACAAACAACACAAATAAGTCTTGCAAGCATAGGATGAGTTTTTATTTGAACAAACATATAAGAAAACAAAATTTAGGTCTTGAGAAAAACAACTTCGGCAAATCAACTGCCTCATTAAGATAATGGTAACAGTTCTCTTCCCACGTCCATTTGATCCACCAATCACATTAACCTGAGCTGAAATTGGAACAGGGGCCATAACTTTTGCACCAATAACTGCTGCCCTCATTCTGCAAATAACTGTCGTTCTTACTTGCTTAAGATATGGTTCAGTAACTATACTCGATCAAAGATGGCATGGCAAGAGTCCAAAGGGAAGGCATATCCCAAGTCTACTATTCCTTTCCCTCTCCTTTTTGTCCCCTCAATCTTCTTCAGTCTCTCTTCTCCTCTAGCATCTGAAATGAAGCTTGAATAATTCTGACCTCATCAATGGCCAACAAGAAGAAAAAACATGCTTATTGTAAGGCCAAAGTCATTTGCACCAGGGCCTGCCATGGCTTAATTTGTTTTGCGGTTATAAATCCAAGAGGCTTCCATCAATGTTTGACTACTTTCATGGGAAAGATGGCTTCAAACAATTGCCTTTACAACACAGCCAGCTTGTTTGAGATGTTGTCCAACTTATCTATCATTCTATAAATTCTGTAGGATTGTGGGTGTGATCTATCTCCCACTGAAAAATCATGAACAACATTATCAACCTTGAGAAAACTTGACCTTGCTGCTTTCTCCTTCCCAGCAGCCTTCAACTGCAGTCTTAGCTTGGCCACATCAGGCCACCTACCAGCCGAAGCGTAAATGTTGGACATGAATGCTAGATTTCCAGCATCAGACAGCTCCATCTGGGTCAGCCAATCCACCACCGTCTCTGTAAGCTCCACATTGTTATGCATTCTGCACGCATTCAGCAAAGTACCCCAAATGATGGCATTGAGCTTCATCGGCATGGACCGAGCCAACCCAAATGCCTCTTTCAAGTCACCCCTACGTCAAAGGTCAATCATACAACCATAATGCTCTATCATAGGAGCAACACCATAATCCATCTCCATGTTAGTGAAGTAATGGCGTACCTCATCGACCAGCCCCAAATGGCCGCAAGTAGACAAGACGCCGAGGAATGTAACATTGTCAGGTTGGAGGCCCTCGTCTATCATCTTGTGGAAGAGTTGAAGCGGACGGCAGCCATTGCCGTGAGCAGCAAGGCCTTGAATCATAATATTCCAAGAAACCTCATCCTCCTAGCCATTCTGCTGAACACTTGCATTGCCCTGTGCAAGACATCAGCTTTCGCATACATGTCGATCAACGAATTGCAGACCTGAGCATTATACCTCATATGAGTCCAATTGACTTATAAATGCATCCTTGTGCCCAACTCCAGCAAACAAACCCGACTCTACATCAACTACCAAATCAGTCTTTTGAAACTAAACTGATCATACATGTCGGTCGCCTCCTTCCCCATCCTCTTCTCAGTATAGCCATATATGATGATGGTCCAAGCATTGAGATTTTTGGTTGGCATTGTATCAAACAGTATCCTAGCATGTCCATGTCCCTGCTTTGCTAAACCCAAGAATCATGTGTACCAAGACACCAGCATGCCTTTGAACAGCTCAAAGGCAATCTCCGCCTCCCCAGCCTTGGCATACCCATCCAAGATGGCATTCCAACTCACGGCATCCTTCTCTGGCATACCATCGAATAGCCTCCTAGTATCCGACATCTTCTTGCACTTTGGCCAACCCGACAATCATCGTGTTCCAAGGCACGACGTCTCGCTTGGGCATTCTGTCGAACAACTTTTTGTCATCGTTGATCCCACCATCGCCACCGCCGCCGCTGCCGCATTGGGCGTAGCAGTGGACAAGGGAGTTGGAGGCGCGGATTTCTGATAAGAACCCGAACTTTCAGAGGTGGGCATGGAGCATGCGGGTGGAGGGGCTGGGGCGACGAAGTCCAAGATCACCTGCATCGACCAGGAGCCCTCATATAGAAAGGGATTTAATTTTTAGCCGTTGGATAAAATCCAACGGCTGAAAAACTACAGCACAGCCAACATCGCAGTACAGCAACCTTATTTCTTTTGTATATTCACATAGTCTTACAAGTGAATAGGTTTTATTTATGATTTAATTTATTATTATTACTATTGATAATTTTTTGCATTGTTTGTTCTTATATTTTTGTTATATCTCGTACTATTAATTTTGTAACTGATTCATTTTATTTCGAAGATGTGTATAGGTTGTTATTTTTCATGTTGTTTTAGTCTTTAATTGTGACAATTTTGAAGTGCCTTTCGTATTCTGGTTAGTGTTAAGTTTGTATATTCACATAGTCTTGCAAGTTATTAGGTTTTATTTATGATTTGACTTATTGTTTTTATTGGAATTCTTATTTTTTATAATTTTCTACAACATATGTTCTTCTTAGTTTTATAATTATATTTCTTACCATTAATTTTACAACCGATTTATTGTATTCCGGCGACGCGTATAGGTTGTCGTGCATAAAAACATGTTTTTAGCTGGTTCTGCTACGTCACCGTTGCATCCAATGGGAGCGTATGTCAGATGGACAGGCCAGCCCACCGACCTCTTTCTTAGGGAACTTCAAATCCTGTCACATCCTAAAGAAGAAGGCCCTAGCCACCAAGGCGTAAATCCTAAATATCAGAAGCACTTGAATGAGTTTTTAAAAGGCTCCCCAACGGGGGTAATGAATAAAAGAGGGCAGTACAACTGGCTATGTATCGTTTGTTTTGGCCATTATTCGAGTTATTATTGACGGTTAACTACTTGACAAATTTACTAATATTATTCATTGACCGTTTGACTATTTTTTTGTATTATTTTTGCCATGTATACATAGGACTATTTTAAATTATTTCTTATGTTCTGAAACTGTTGGATTGTATCACTTTCACATGCCGGCGTTCGACTTGGCTAAGTCAATTTCTAAGCATTTGTCTTCGATTTGGCTTAACTCGATTCAAAACTTAACATTTGCATACTCGAATTTGATCTCGACTCGAACTCGAATATTATGAATTGAGTTTGAGCAGGGTAATATTTGACTCGACTCGAATCGGTTATAACTCGAAATCAACTTATAGCTCGACTTAATCTCAACTTGTTAATATAATATAATAATATACATAATAGCACTTACCTACTCAAAATATATTTAAAATCATAAATAAATATTATTATTAACTACGTACTAAATAATAATGGTAGTGGGGGTGTATTTTTATTTTTTATTTTTTTATCAAATCTGGGTTGTCTTTATAATTGAACGATTAGTATTAAAATCTGAGACAAAAACATTATCTACCCACAGCTAAGATAGTCTTTATATATATATTAATAAGTTTAATTATAACTATTTATATTTATTTATATACAATAAAATAACAAATTAGTGAGAAAGCTTGTTATGAGCATGTCAGGTTGAAGACCTGGAGGTCGTGTATTCAATCCACGCTCACCGCATTATTTAATATTTGTTTTTGTTGGATATGCCTTCCATTATTAATAATCGAACAGGTTATGAGCTCCTAAATGAGCCCGTTTCGAACTTGTTAAAATTAAACCGTTTGAGTGTATTATTCTAGCTTGAACAACATAAAAAATATTCGAGTCAATTTCGAGCATATATATTTAAAACCCGTTCGATCTCGAGTCGAGTATGAACGAACTTCAAATTATGAGTCGAGTTCGAATAAACTTCAAATTATTCCAGTCGAGTTTTAACGAACTTCGAATTATTCGAGTCGAGTTCGAGCATAAGCTACAGTTCGGTTCACTTGTTCGTTTAACAACCCTAATTTAAAGGAATCATTTTTTTCGGAAAATTAATAACCTTTAAGAATAAGATCCCTCGTATTGATTAAGATAGCTTCTACATGGTTTTATGGATTCCTAAGTCATGGATTTTTTTGTCTATGCATTATACTTATATATATTTTTGTATCTAGCCCACTATTAGATATCGAGTTTTATATGAGATTGTTAGGCTCGAATTATTGTTTGTCCCTTAACACTTGTGTTTCTATAGCTGGAGAGTGTAGAATAGAACTATTGCATTGGCCGTGTGTTTTCCATTACGTAGTAATATGATTACTGGGTGATTACACATAAAATGGTCTCCTCTTGAGTATTGAGGCTGGTGTACGGGGGTTTGGAAAGCCATTGGTTGTTTTACTGTTTTAGTGTCCCCAAGGCAGATTTCAATGTATTGCACTATTTTTTTGAATCCTTAATATCGTCGGGGTTCATCTTGTTTTCCACTTTCCATTTTAAGCAACGGGAAATATTTCAAGAAGCCCCTCTCTCACTAGCACTTCAAGTGCTTCTATTAATGTTCTGTGAGTTAATAATTAACCTGCTAAATTGATATTAGTTAGTATATTGTATATGCCAATAACTTTAGTTGCTTGCTTCTCCTTTTATAGGCAATATTAGGCTCTATCATTGTTTTTTGCTGTCTTATTGCGTTTTACTATTTTTGTGTTATTAACCCTTTTCTTGCACGCATTGAAGCCCGAGTTATAAAACTAATCTCACACTCAATGTTTATCGAGATACAATCCGATATCTTAATAAGAATGGTGTATAAATTTTTAATTTGAATTAAATATTTTTAAAAAATAATTTAAGCCAATAAATTTATATTTGGATTAGATAATTACGCCTGGTCTTATTAATTATTTATGTCGGCAAGCCTTATTGTTTTGTCGGTAATTCTTTGCACATGACAATGAGAGACAGATGGCGTTGGACTGTACGTTCTGTTTGTGGTGTTCTCCCCTTTGAAAAGACAAAACGATTACCTAAATCCTTTACTTTCTTTGATGGTTTTCCTCTTTTGTTTTGGTCAAGTCTGGCTATCGAACCTAATAATTAGTTAAATATTATTGAGTAACTCTTCGAAATCAGTTCTCTCAGCCCAGCCCTGAGATCTTACACAGTTTGTAGTTGCGGATTGCAGATCTTCTTCCTGTTATCTCTGCTATTAATTATTATTCGAAGAGCCAAGGTCGACACAGGCAAATCATGTTACATAACCCCAGTCCAGGAGTAAGTGGGTATTTGTTGGAGTGGTTCTTATGCTTGATCAATAAGGTTTACGTTTACTAGACTAACGTGATGGGGTGCATAGCAGATATAATAAATTAGAGGATATACGTACGTAGTAGTTACAAAGAGATGATTTTTACTGGTATAAAATTAATTGGCGAATAAAGTGTCGTAGGATGCAGATCGTGAAGCATACAGGCGGATGACTTATGTCGGAAATGATTTACATACAATATTTGAAACCGTCAAATGTATATTTTATATCGCAATTCGTAAGAACTGAAAACGGGGTGAGGAAACGTCAGATTGCTTCTTTCAAACCATAGTAAAATCCACGTTGGGCAAAATTTTTGCTAAGTTGGCTGGAATCATCACACTTGCAGAAAAGCGTCGGCAATACTAATCGCACATCAATTCACATTGACGACCTTGAAAGGAGGGTGGAGAAGGCCGAGCTCGTCCTCCATCTCCACCGGCTTATCCGTCTCATTCCTCGTCCTCTTCAACCCCCTACTGCCCAAAGACTTGTGCACGTACCCATACATCTGCATAACCTGGTTATCGCCGAAGTGGAACGCCCTCTTCATCTGCTTCAAGCACCGCTCCGCCGAGTAGTCTACCCCGAACTTCCCACACGGCTTGCACCCGACAAAGTGCGTCACCAGCGGCCATCGATGGTCACCCAGCCCCGGTTGGTACTTCTCTATCATCTCCTCGTATCTGTCAACCACCATCCCCCAGTACCCATGCAAATAGTATTGACTCTCCAAGTACACCTTGTCCGCCCACTTCTCCTTCTGGGTCACTAGCAGGTATACCATGGCGGATTGGTCGTCGGCTTCGAACACCGGCCGGCCGTAGAGGTGTTTGGTGAGCAGCTTGCCGGCGTCTTCGCGGACCTTACCTTTCGGCCCCATGGGCGCCCAGGCGTCAAGGAGGTCGAGCGACCATTGGCAGTTCCGGATGAGGAAGACGCCGGTGTTGAGAGCGATCCAATTGCGCTGCTCGTACACCTTCTCGTTCCATCCATGCATCACGAGGTTGTGGTTGGCGTAGCGTTCCCAGGGGAGCTCGAAGGCCATGTCGGTGAACATGGCGTCGGAGTCCATCCACCAGAGGAACTCCACCTCCGGGTGGGCGAGGAGGAGGGTGCGGATCAGCGGCAGCTTGGCCCAGAAGTTGGTCATCTCGTCGTCGAGGAGGGCGAGGTTGTAGAAGATGGCGTGGCCGTGGATGCGGCAGTAGTCGATCTTGTTCTTGATGGATCTGAGCAGGTAGTGGTCGCCCACCGGGTTCTCGCACGGCTTGGGGGACGACCCTGTCACGAGCAGCACTCTCGGCTTGCCGGGGGCGACGAAGTTTGGGAACTCCGGGTGGGATCTCAACCATTCTGAGCGTTGCTCGTCCCAGTCCGAGATCTTTGGTCCCAAGCTGTACGGCTGGTTGGGATCCTTCTTCCCAGAGGACTTCATCGCCCCGTCCTCCTGATCTTGTTCTTCAACCTCCTCAATGTCCTCCATGGTAATCGTCGGTAAGCCGCCATCGTCGTCCGAGGAGGAGGACTCGAGGAGGCGGCGGTGGTGGTGGTTGTAGTGGTCTTCGGTGTCGGTGCTACCTATGAGACTAGAGACGACAAGGAGAGTGAGGCAGAGGAAGAAGAAGGCTAGCAGGAGGTGTCGAAGACGGCGCTGCCCCGCGCAACGTTCCATTGCATATTCCTCTCAATTCTCGTATATAAATTTCCTTTCCTACTTAGAGGAGGCCAGAAACCAGGGAGGTAGATGGTATGGTTGGGACTTGGGAGTGACCAGAGATGGGCTTAGACTGTTGATGTTGACGATAGGGCACCGAGCGAGAAGAAATACCAAGACCGTGAATAAGAGAGACGGACAGGATGATTTTTTTCTTTGCACTGGACGGCGATCGAGAAATGTCACGGTATCAGATGAGAGACCACAGTCCATATGCTAATTAGTTTTTATTTTTTTAACCGGCATCCACATACTGACATACATACATGTTGTATAATAATGGACTAACGGTAGAGATGGCATTGATAAGGTATTAATACACTTTCAACGCATGATTGTAATCGATCCTCATCACTTTTTTCTTTTGAAACGTCGGTGGGGACACCGACATATGAACTACAGCTAAGACCGCAACGCAATATTATGAGTGGCGGTGCTATTACCGATATTTTTTAAAACACGACGTAAAAGCTGTGACGTGCAGTTGTAGCGTGACAGATGAGAAATTTACTTTAACGTTTACGCGGGTGCGGCAGTAGGTCATTTTGTCCTTTTCTCCTTTCTTCCTTCGAAGGAATCTGAAACCGTGCACCATCCTCCAAGAAATTGTCCATTTGGCCTGGCCACCTGCTGGCAACACCACGAAACCAAACTTGTCATGTTTCTCTGTCCCAAGCATAACATGTGCTTCAGACGAAATTACGGAACTTAGATGGGAACTGCAGGCGGCAAGATGAAGCTGCTGTGTATGAAGCTCGAGTTTTTTGCTAAGTTTTATATTTTTAACTTAGATTTTTTTTGAGAAATTTAACTTAGCTATTTTAATGATATGTATGAGTGAATTTTTTGCGAAAACATTATCGGAAAAACCCATCTTTATGAGTTCAAACCAATAAGTCGGTCAATATTACCAGTCGAAACCGACGGCAACTTGACAAACAACTGGTGGCCCCCCGACTTCGTCATCATCATGCCGTGAGATACCCAACCTGATCCACAACCCAAACTTCTATCCTCAGTTTACAAAACAGGCGTCGGAAAAACACTGCATAAAAAATAAATAAATCCCTTAAAGAAACATTTATTCTCATAACCGGCTATCCTCGGGAGCAGCCCTTATTGCTCCAGGGGATGGTTATCGCCAGTAGTTACTTTGTGGGCAAATGTGATCGATCAGGACTTTGGAATTTTCTGAACGCAAGTAACCCCAAGGTTACAACGATGAGTAGATGGGAGGAGCAGTACTTGTGAGACTCGAAGCGGGCAGGGCGATCTACCTAGAGATGGAGGAAATAAAATGCGGGGGATGGTTAAGGACGGCATCGAATACCCGCTTTTTCATTTAATATTATATGTTTTTTTATCAAGCATTTAATATCATTATTCAAACTATAACATGAGTCACATGACAGCTAATCAGGTGAGTCGAGGCCGTGAGAATTTGAGCGTTGAACATCAATTCTTACGGTATTATATGACACCAGGCAATCACGAGCGTGATGTGCGGGGTATAAGAAGGAGAAAATAATTAGTATTGATTCAAACCACTCTTTTATTTAGAACGGGATTTTTCTCGAGTATGATTTATGCATATTTGAATTCTTTTAATGCGGTAGAAAATATATGAAAATTTTTAATACAATAGAAAATAAATAAAATTATTTAGATGCGGGTATTTGAATTAGTATGTCAATATTATCCTTTGACATGAGTTAGGTGCTACATGAGAAGTTCTAATACTAAAGAAGACACTTAATCTTAGCCACGTGAGAAGTTTTAATACTAAAATAAACACTCAAGTATTAGTGGAGTAATGTGTGATGTGGTAGCTATAAACAAGTTAATTTTTTTGGGGGAATGAAATTTTCGCAATCGAGATTACTTTTCTATTGGTTTCAACGGCATGTAGGGATGTTCATCCACACCTCCCCGCCTTAAGGCTGACTCCACCTCGACAGTACCAAGAACTGGAACATCGACTCCCTGCCCATGTGATAGATGGCAATTGACCTAGAGTCGGTGGCTGTATACTAGATCGGCCACCTGCTCGGCCGCAGCTATTCCTCTGATGCTAAGACAGTCATGTCCCTCACCATCTCATCTAGACTGAGGAAGGTGTAGTCTGTCACCTACAACAAGGAAGGGGTGCAATAGTTGTACGGGCAAACCCGATGTTTAACAGCACGACCATGGGGGGTCGGTGCCGAGGACAACGTCGAGTGAGAGGGGTACCAACAACAAGGAGGGTCGTGATGGGGCATCATGTTATTGGCAGCGGTGTTCTTTGAATGGTAGGAATCGGAGAAATTAAAGGTGGATGGGTGGAGGGGATAAAAATTAGATTGATTTATTTTTTAGTTTACTTGTTATAATTGTTATAGCGGACGATTTGTAGTTAGTGTGTATATACTTTTTCATAATTGGTATAATAACTTAATTCGAAAGTAATTTTAATTACTTAAAGATTGTAATTCTTAATTATCTATATTTTTTTAATTTGTTTACAACAACGGCATATTAAAACGTGGTAATGCTTCCATGGAAGAGCTTCTTTAATTCATGGGCTAAGTTTTCAACAACATTTCATAAAGAGGTTTTGCCTGCCAAAAAGACGTTTCAAAGAGGTGGACAAGGAGTTGCAGATAATTAAACGTGTTCTATTGTTATTATTTTATAACTCAAATACATAAATGTGTATTAATCATATTTTGGAGTTTTTTTTCAGAATTGATAATTATATAAATATTATTTTTATCGTTTTAAGTATTAGTTTGAAAAGTTTTTTTAAATACTTTTAACATCATTTTGTACTTTTGAAATAATTTTTTACAAATAAGTACACAATATAATTAAGATAAGTTTGCACTATATGTGTGAACGAAAAGTTCACGGCATACAAAATATTTATAATTTGTGATATCAGCATATTTATTATTTTTTAATACCTTATATAATTTATATTATACGCTTAAAACATCTTCCACAGTGAAGATACGCCTCTCTATTCATTAACGATTTGCTATGGTAAAAGTGATATCAACGTATTTGCCCGTCCAAATTTAAGTTTTACAATCATATTATATATCACATTAATAAAAGCTAAGATAATTCTACCCAACCCTATCTTCGACTGACTACTTACTCCTACAATCACTGAATAGTGTGTGTCATCACTCACAAAGCTCCACCCAAACGCCCATGACTGCAAATCGTACAACCTTTCCTTACTTACTTCAAACCATAAATAACAAATTGTATAAAACAAATATAGAGTAGATTGATAGGGCTCCCTTGTTAAAAGGTTCAAGGGTAACACTTATATTTATACATGAATTCACTTAGAAAAGGAGGAATTGATGAGCGACGGAAGAATATGAAAATGGGCAACAACTCTATCATTCTCCCTCCCCTTCCATCTCCATCTTCCTCATTTCTTCTCCGTAAAATACCTTAGCAACAACACTCCCCTTCCTCTTAAAAGAAAAAAATTTCCTTGTCGAAAATTGGCTGCTGTTGATGGCGGCGGAATTAGTTGTCAGCGAACGGGATTCACCGGCGGCGGCGACAACATAAGGTGTTGGGACGTCGACCACAATAGTTTAAATGTTTTAGATTCTTCTTTTCTCTACAAAGCGTTTGCTTGTGAATTAAATATTTAAGTTGCTTCAAATTAAAGGCGGACGTTACTTTGTGTGGGCTCGATAACAGAGGCAGTCCGTAGAGGCATGGACATTTTTTCTTCTCACACCGACGATTAGCACGATATCAAATGAGCATTCACATCTATGTGGTCATAGAAATGACGGCAATGGAGAGTCTCGAGCATGTTGTAATAGCAAATTCTGGCAATTAAGAATGGCAGGTATCATTTCTTCCCGATTTAAATTAAAATATTTTATAATATTGTAGAAAAAAATGGGGCCGTCAAAATAAAAAATAAAGAAATATATTTAAGTGTTTTTTAAATACTGAGATTCTTTCTTCAAGATTATAATAACCAAAAAATTAAAAAAAATCATATTTTTTTATGAAGGGTAAAGAAAAAATTTTTTTGTAGTGCTTAGTTTAATTAAGAAGGTTAAAACGATTACATGATAGATTTTTTTATTGAATGATTAATAAAATCGAGTCTTATAAATTACTTTCTACAATTTGACGGGGCGATGAATCATTGACATTTAAACAGCTTGCCAATAGAACCATATTATATTATAGGACATGCTTTATTTTATTTTTATTTTTCAATATAGTCAAGTGAGGACTTGTGACTCGGGATTTGGAAGACATAAAAGTCACATAGCGCGAGTCACTTCACATTAAACAATTTAATAAATTATATTTGTCCATTAACTACAAGATCTTATTATGTATAATTTTTTTGTATAGATAGATATTATGTAGCTATTTTGTTAAACTACATTTTTTTTAAATTTACGAAACTTCATTCTTTAAGAGCGGATTATTAACATTAAACAATTACATCTTTAAAAAATAGTGGTCATTTGTCGTAAGATCCTTTCAAATAAGTCAAACAGATAATCACACATCAACCCTTCAAGGAAGTTTTAAAATTAGCATGTATAATTGTTCATATATTTATTCCTAATTAAACCTAATACTTACTTCTGATTATTTTAATTTAAAAAATGAACAAGCAACTTTTTTAATTCAGTGCTCCTACAAGTTTTGACTTTTGAGAGGACAATTTGAAAAAATGATTAATAATAAAATTAATTTTGTCGTTGTTTGGTCTTGACAAAACTTTAAATCTGAATTGTGTTGAATATAGAACCCAGGGGCGAAAAGAAGAAAAATGAAGAAATAAGGCAGAACACCCAAGCACTCCTTTTACGTTTGCTAATTGAGCGAGCCAGCTCATGGGCATTTGACGTTCGGCTCGGCTTGACTCGAGTCGAAACTCGACACTTAAATACTCGTGTTCGAACTCGAATTTTACGAGCCGAGCTTGAGCAAAGTCGTGTTCGACTCGACTCGACTCGGTTATAACTCAAACTCGACTCGTAGTTCAACTCGAATTCAACTCGATAAAATAATATAATAATATAGTTTTTATATTATATTATATATTTATATATGTATATATATATATACATACACACACACAATATAATAACAAAGAAGTAAGATAGTTGAGATGGTAAGTATTTACCTTGATGACCACATTTGGCCTCATTTTTTTTAAGTGAGGTACTTTTGACTTTTAATCGAGCTGGTTTTGTTTTCACGAACGAGATCAGAAAATTAAACAGCTTAAGTATATTCGAGCTCGAGTCAAGCTCAAACACATAAAAAATATTCGAGTCGAATTCGAGCATGTATGTCCAAAACTCATTCAATCTCGAGTTGAGTTCGAACGAGTTTCGAACTATTCGAGCCGAGTTCAAACACCAGTTGAGCTCGGCTCACTCGCTCGATTAGCACCCCTACTTAGGCTGCAGCCATTAGCAACTTTGGGTCTCTTACGAAACAAGGACACCCAGGCGTTGGATTGAAGGTGATCTGGGTGCGGCCACGACATAGGTCACAAGTTTTGGACAAGTTTTTGACCCGTTTTTAATGATTTATTCACCTATTTATATAATATTTCGTCCAAAATCGGAAGATAACTTTATTTGTGATTAGGGAGAGATTAGAGAGGGTTTCTCTAAGGGTTTTTTAGTGAGGAAGAAGGGTTTTCTTCTCATATTCTCAAAAAGTTAAAGAGTTGCTAAATAAGGCTCGTTAATTCAAGGGCAAGAGGAAACGAAAAACTCTGTAATTGTTTTGATTGATTTTATAGTCAAAATTAATCTATTCGATGGATTGTGCTGTTTTTTTATTATCCAATATAATTCTTGGTATTTTTCTATTTTTATTATTCAATTATTATTTGTCATTATTTTATCATCTTTCTCCCTATTTTTGTTCCGCCTGGTGGATTAGGGGAGCCCATATCCCTAACAAATTGAACACTGGCTTGTGAAATTTCTCAGTCATGCATTTATAAACAAGAGGTTTTGAATTACCATTTGCATGATTTTGCCCGTGCATGGAGCATATATAGTTAAGTATTTCATCATGATCATCACATGCACGAGAGTCCACTAGTGATTTTCCGAGAAATTCTGAACAGGTTTTTCTAACTAATTGGGCTATAGATATACGTTCCTACTTTAATTTGGCAATAGTCTA
Organism: Piper betle; assembly: GCA_033002965.1. Classification (NCBI taxonomy): domain Eukaryota; kingdom Viridiplantae; phylum Streptophyta; class Magnoliopsida; order Piperales; family Piperaceae; genus Piper; species Piper betle. Next base: position 5,960 of record JAURVB010014645.1, on the reverse strand, counting down.
AATAAGTCAATTTGTGACTCACTAAAAAAATCATTTGTCTGTATAATATACTATTTATATTAACTTTTAATTATAACCACTACAAGAAAATGGGACATTGGCGATGACAAATTTCCTTCAATTTTTTCATGCATCAATGACGAAATTTATCGACGTCTTGGCAACACCACATGTTATCACCATTTCCTTCTATGCCTAAGTAATCACCAAACTTATCACCATTTTAATATAGACGACACATTTGGTAAAACCAAGAATTCGTGGAAAATAAAAATTTCAATATTCTGTTTTGGATTGTAAACATGATAAATAAACTCTTACGGGAGAGAAGACGAAATATTGAAATGTGGAATTTGGAAATAACCCCACATTAATAAGATCACTGGTTGGGGGATTGGACCAGTGTACACACCACTCCTATTGTTTCCGATAAGTACCTCCGACAAAAGCCCATTTACTGTCCGTTTTTTATTTTTCAGGCCCATTTACTGAGGTTTGTCAAACCCATAAGTGGTGAATCCTTTAAATGGAACATCATCAATAAGGTGCTTACAGCCATGGTTGCATGAATCGGAATCGGAATCGGAATCGGTTTTCCCGTGAATCGGAATCGGAATCGGAATCGGTCTGAATCGGCCAAGAATCGGTTCAGTTGAATCGGTTCAAATCGGTCATATACAAAAATTTGCCAACTCAGTTCAAAAATACCTGAAATACATAATTATATAATTTCTCAACATAAATACACAAATTCAAGTATTTATACAACAATCACAAAGGTATGTAATTATGACAATACAACGGTAGAGTCATACATGAAAGAACAAATAAGAACATACCTGAAAGAACATACTCTTTATGTAATTCAAATAAGAGCAAACCTGAAAAACATACTCTTTACGTAATGAACACAATTTCATATAATTACATACCTAAAAGAGCAGCACAATTTATCACAATTTCCACAATATCAGAAGTATATACACAATGTTCATATATCATCATCTGTGTTCTATCAAATAATAACAACAAGACATTAATACAAGTCCAAAAAATAAATGTTCAACACAATTTTACACAGTGCTTAATACTAAATCATCTAAGTCATCATCTGAATCATCTTCAGAGTCCGAGTCATTATCACCAATCGGAATAGTAGAACTATCATCCGCATTAACATGAGACCCCTGCGTAAAAGGAGGTGTAGAACTCCCACTCATATGAAGTCCCTCAGGTTCAGGAGGCAAAGACAAATTTTGTTGGGAGTCAATATGTACATCAATATCAATATTTTGTCCACTAGGAAGAGGAGGCAAAGAAAAACCACCAGACGTAGTAGAACACGATCCAATTGCAGTTTTCAATGTGTTGCCACTTTCATTTGCTACAAAGGCCTCTTCATCTGCACCATCATTGTTGCCAACATTGGTACCAAAGAAATCATCCTACATAAAAAAGTCATACCCTATTCATTTCAATTCAAAAAAAATTCATACACAAAATCATGAATGTGATGTAAGGTTTATTTAAACATACCGATGGGGATGGGTTGTCCCGTTCTCCAACCCACTCATCTAACGAGTCTTCTAAACTCAAATTTTCACTAACTGCATCATATTTATGCCTCCACCTCAACTCGTTTTCTTTGACCCGCATGTTGTAATGAACATATACAAGATCATTTACTCTCTTCCTTGCAAGTCGATTTCTTTTTGGTATGTACTTGGTCAAAAGTGCTCCAATTACGTTCACACCCCGATGATGATGAAGTTTGACTAAGTATTCTAATCGCTATTTTTTGCAGTTCAGGGCAGCTTATACCATGTTGCTCCCACCATGATGCTACATTTGATAAATTGATTTACTTATAAGCTTGCAATAAATATGAAATCTGGAGAAAGGTGGATTTTACCTGGGTGGAGGACTTTTCTATTGGTAATGGCAAGAGAATGTCCAAAATCTCCTTTTGCAGATACAAAATCGGACCACTACAAAATATTAAAACAAAATGAATCATCATATTTAGTTATACATAAACATTTATATATAAAAATTAAAAATAATAGTATCTTGACCTGCAAAGATGCCATGGATCGAGCTACCTCATTGACTTCCAAACGACAAATGACATCATTGAATGCACGATACACCTCACTTGGCTACAAAATTATTCCCAATCAACCACAAGCAATATGAAATTGTTAAAAAAATCATAAAAGGAATGTAAGTCAAATAAGAGCATACAATGTTTGAGTCAGGGCGATAACGGGTTTGAGGATTAAGCATATATGCTGCAGCATGAAGAGGATGACAAAATTGATTCGCCCATCTCTTGGTGATGATATCAACAAATAACTTGTATCGCTCTACTTTCATGTCATGTACCTCTTTTATTTTTTCTATGGTCTTTTGCATTTCATCATAAACGAATGGCATCGAGGGTCTTTCATCACTATCCACCAATCTCAAAAATCGAATAAGTGGCTCAATTGTTTTATGGACAAATTCCATCTTCTTCCAAAAATGTGCACTCAAGATAATATTTTCAGCTGCTATTCCATCCTCATCTTTTGCAAACTTCGATGATGAATACATTTCAGAAACAAACATCTTTTTCAGAGCCTGCTTGTGTTCCAGGAAACTAGCAATCGTCAAAAAATGAGTAGCAAATCTAGTTGCCCCAGGTCTCACCAATTCATGTCCATTTGTAAAATTATTCCTCATAAGAGCCAACAACCATGAGTGGTTGTATATAAGTTTAGTGACTTTCTGTGCATTCATAATACATGTTCCAACTTTCTTAATTTTTGCAAAGTCCTTCAGCATTAAGTTTATACAATGGGCAGCACACGGAGTCCAAAATAGATGTGGTCTCTTCTGTTCTAGCATCTTCCCTGCAGCTTTGTATGCCGACGCGTTATCAGTGATAACCTGCACTACGTTTTCCTCCCCAACTTCTTCAACTACTTTATCCAGTAAACTAAATAAATACGTAGCATCCTTTTTTTGTCTGAAGCATCCACTGATCCAAGGAAATACATTCCTCTTGGGCAAATCTCATTTTTTCAATTATTCAACCATTTCATTTTACCAAGCTCAACGTTAGCCAGATTAGTCAACATTTATCTGTTTCGATGCAACAATAAGATCTTATTTGTAACAAGTAGTTTTGTTGGTTGGTTAATTGGTCACATTTTATTCATGAAATGGGTTGGATTGGTATTATCCTGGATACGGCAAAATCATTCTATTCAATCTAATGTACTTATTCGATCTAATAAGTACCTTGTGTCAGAATTGAGAAATTCTATGGCTCGAATCTTTAGTATTCTCTTATTTATCACCTCTGTCTACTATTTAGGCAGAATGCCATCGCCTATTGTTACTAAGAAACTGAAAGAAACCTCAGAAATGGAAGAAAGAGGGGAAAGTGAGGAAGAAACAGATGTAGAAATAGAAACGACTTCCGAAACGAAGGGGACTAAACAGGAACAAGAGGGATCCACCGAAGAAGACCCTTCTCTTTGTTCGGAAGAACAGGAGGATCCGGACAAACTAGATGAAACGGAAGAGATCCGAGTGAATGGAAAGGAAATACTTAAAGATGAGGAAGATAAAGACCTCTTTTGGTTTGAAAAACCTCTTGTAACTCTTCTTTTCGACTATAAGCGATGGAATCGTCCATTACGATATATAAAAAATGATCGATTTGAAAATGCTGTAAGCAATAAAATGTCACAATATTTCTTTCACACATGTCCAAGTGATGGAAAAAAAATCATATCTTTTACATATCCACCCAGTTTGTCGACTATTGAGGAAATAATACAAAAAAAGATGTCTTTATACACGACAGAAAAAGGATCCCCAGAGGACCTGTATAATAATTGGGTTTATACAAATAAAAAAAAAACAACTTGAGTAATGAGTTAATAAATCGAATAGAAGCTATAGAGAAGGGGTCTGTTTCAATAGATGTACTTGAAAAACGGATCCGATTGTGCCATGATGAGAATGAACAAAAATGCTTGCCTAAATGGTATGATCCGTTTTTCAACGGACCATATCGTGGAACAATTACAAAGGTTGATTCACAAAACAAAAAAGTAGTAAATTCCAACTAAAAAGATTGATACATAAGATAAATACACAAACAAGTAAGAAGAAATTCGCCCCCCTCCTACGTATTTTATTCCCTCTCCCACAAAAAACTCGCAACACCAACCCCGTTGGTAATTCCATCAATCAGCCGTTTGTCAAAAGAATGGGTTAGCTCGGACAACTTCCTTATATTTCTAGTTAAATAGAGTGTGAAAAAGTTGTCTATATAACCACGATTATATGACCAATTGTATATTACATTTAGAATTCGGTCTAAAAAATTCTTTTTGGCCTTTTGTTTCAAATGAATTAATTAAGTTCAAACTTCGAAAAGATGAAAAAACAGACCCATATAAAAAAGACGCTATGAATATTCCAAACAATGCTATACTAACTGAAAAAATGGCATTTATCACAAACTCATACCAATCCACAGAATAATGTGAATTTTTATGCAAAAGGTTTATTGATGGAGTTAACCATTTTGATAATATATCAAAATAAATGATTCCTTGATCCAAAGGAATTCCTATGAATCCAACGAACAAAGTAAACAGACCCAATACATATATTGATAATAACATGGTACTGTCCGATTCATGTGGGTATGGAAAAAGAATTTCATTACCAAAATCAATACTAAAAGAGAACATTATGTTTTTCGCATAATTACCTATTTTATATGTTTTTTTTGAAAAAAGAAAACCTTTTCATCATTTTTGTTGATTTCTGATAAAAAACAATTTTGATTATTCAAGTTTGATTCTTCTTTTCCCCATATCGATATTGAATAGAGTGAACGGCTTTTAGCTCCATTCAAATTTGTAAAATGAATGCGCAAATGTCCATCAAAAGTAAGTAAATATACTCGAAACATATAAAATGCGGTTAAACCGGCTGTGGAATAAGCTATTATCGCAAAAATTGGTGAATATAACCAGCTATCATTAAGAATTTCATCTTTCGACCAAAAACAAGCAAGAGGTGGAATACCACAAAGAGAGAGTGTACCTAATAAAAAAGTGGTTTTTGTAATTGGCACATATTTTGTTAAACCACCCATAAGAACCATGTTCTGACTTTTGTCTGGCGAATATCCAACTATGGGTTCCATAGAATGAATAATGGATCCGGATCCCAAAAACAATAATGCTTTCGAATAGGCATGAGTAATCAAATGAAATAAAGCAGCTCGATAAGAACCTATCCCCATAGCTAACATAATATAACCCAATTGTGACATTGTCGAATAGGCCAAACTTCTCTTAATGTCTCTTTGCGCAAGAGCTAAAGTAGCTCCTAATAATACTGTGATTATGCCTATCAAAGAAATAAAATACATTATGTATGGTAAGTCGATAAAAAGAGGAAAAAGTCGAGCAACAAGAAAAATTCCCGCTGCGACCATAGTCGCAGCATGTATAAGAGCGGAGATAGGCGTAGGACCTTCCATTGCATCAGGCAACCATACATGAAGAGGGAATTGTGCGGATTTCGCAATTGCACCAAGAAATAATAGAGAGGCACACAGAGCTGCAAAAAAAGATTTATTGTATTATTATGGACCAAGATATTGAAAATTTTGAATAAATCCCGAAATTCAAAACTGCCCGTTATCCAATAAAGTCCTAAGATTCCTAATAATAAACCAAAATCCCCTACACGATTAGTTACAAAGGCTTTTTGACAAGCATTTGCTGCAATGGGTCGTGTGAACCAAAAACCTATTAGTAAATAAGAGCACATTCCTACAAGTTCCCAAAAAATATAAATTTGTATTAAATTGGAACTAGTAACTAATCCAAGCATGGAAGCATTGAAAAAATTCAGATACGCAAAAAATCTCAAATATCCTTGGT